>PVHP010016076.1:0-36453 GCA_004024765.1 Zapus hudsonius | reverse complement strand
GGCCCAGCTTGGATCACTCCAGAGACGACTCCTTGCTGACTCCAATAAAACAATATACCACATCGCTGCTAAATATGGGACATGGACTTGGGGGGAAATATTATTTTTCATGCCAATAAATGTTATATGTTCTCTATGCCCCCACCCCTTGGTTCCCTATTCCTTTGACCTGTCTGCCTCTCCCCACTCCTTTAACTCCCTGTGTGCCATAGGGACCCTTAGCTCATGGCCAGCCTCCTACATATTTATGCCACTGCTCTATATTTAAAAGAAAAGGGGGAAATGTTGGTATTGCTTAAGTAGGGCACAGAGGACAAAGGGTTAAGAGGTTGTTGAAGTATAAGGTCAGAAACCCCAGTGGCTAACCCAGTAGGCGTTTTCCTATCTCCACCCTCAACTCTGAGACTCCCAACCCCCAAAAAAGCATGCTACATAGACCATGTTCATACCCCAGCTGTGCCTAGAAGTTGGCAGTTCCTCTACCCCCACCATCTGATATGTGCCCAAGCTCATATCCACATGCAAAGCAGCTATTCACAGGTTGCTGATTTCTGCCAATCCTCATTGCCCATTTCTTTCTCTCCCTCCTCCTCAATTTCTATTTAACCCACGAAGCTGCTATAATAAAATGGGATTATTTGTCATGGGATTACTTGTCATGCTTTTTACCCCGGGTCTATGCCCATTATTCTCTCTGGAGAGATGAGCTGAACACACACAGAGCTATAACACTTCCGCGGGCTCTCAGGCCCACGGACATGCCTCCATGGGTGCCCGGTTTCAAGTCCCCTACCACCGCCACTGCCACCACCGGAGCCATCACAGCCGCCGCCACTCAGAGCATGCCAGCTCCCTCCCTCCCCGTGGTCCCCTCCATGCCACCGCCATGGAGCGTGCCTGCACCCTGGTGCTAGCCAGCCAGCAACACACCTGGCCCGGGACATCAGCTGGCCCAGCCTCCCTGGGCGTGTTCCTGTCTTCACTCTGCCTGTGAGGCCCAAAAGCCCAGACAGAATCCAAGACCAGCGACCCATTCCTGTTCCTTTTTTATTTATTAAAACAACACACCCTGGGACTACAGAGTGAGTGTCAGGTCAGCCTGGGCTAGAGTGAGATCCTACCTCAAAAAAATTATAAATTTGAATATTGGAGAAGCATATTCACTTTCTTCCATTTTAAAACAATGGTCATTCTAATAGATGTGAGATAATAACTCAGTGTGGGTTTGATTACCTGTCTAATGATTAAGAAGTTGAGCATCTTTTCATGTGCTTATTGTAATTTGTATATCTTTAGAGAAATGCCCACTCAGGTCTTTGGTTCATTTTTCTTGGTTTGTTTGGTGCTATTGAATTGTAGGAATTCTGTATATCAGTCCCCCCTCTGATATGTATATTGAAGAGATTTTTTTCCTTTTATGGTTTGTACTTTGACCCTGACTGATGATGTACTTGATGAATTTTAATGAATTTAATGTCTATTTTGTTGCTTTCAAATATTTATTTATTTATCTCTCTGCATGCAGGTGTGTAGGGCTGCACCAGGGTTTCTTGCTGCTGCAAACAAACATTAGACACATGGATCACATTGTGTCCAGCTTTACATGGGTGCTACGGAATCCAAATGAGGCCAACAGACTTTGCAAGAAAGTGCCTTTAACCACTGAGTTATCTTCCCCAACTCTTACTGCTTTTTTTGTGGCCTGCCCATGAAATCACTGTCAAGTCTAATGTCATTTCCTCCCATGTTTTCTTCTTAAAACTTTTTTTTTTGGCTCAGGTTCAGAGAGACTTTATTAGATTAATAAAGGGAAAGAGGGAGAGGGAGAGTGAGAGAGAGAGAGAATGCTTGGGTATGCCAGGGCCTCTTGCTGCTACAGAGGATCATATTTAACCACTGAGCCATCTCCCCAGCCCAAATTTTAGGCTTTTTAATTCAAATGTACCTTTTACTTCACTCAGATAAACTTTTCTCTTTGTTACTTTGTCATTATTATTTTTTTGGTGGTGGACAGGGAGACAAGGTCTTGCAATGATGCCCAGACTGACTGAAAGTGACTATATGCTTCAGTCTGGAATTTGCAATCCTGCTTCTCTCTCTCTCCTGAGTCCTGGGATGACAAGCATGTGCCACCATATCCTTCCCTGCCTTAGCCTCCCAATGTTGGCAGTACAGACTGAGTGCTTCATTGTGCTTTGATTTTTTTCCCTGAGTTTTTGTGGGTCTCACTCTGTAGCCCAGGCTGGCCAGAACCTGCTTTGTAAGGCCGACTGGCATGAATTGGGGCCTGTTTTATCTTTCTCAGTGCTGGGGTTACTGGCCTGAGCCATCCTTTAGTTCATTTTAAATTGTTTTTCTTGGTGGTGGGGTAGTATATTGAGTCAGGGTCTTACTTTGTCAACTCTGGGTGTCATTGGACTCCTGATTCTGTATCAACCTCCCAACTGCTGAGATGAGGCCTAGGCCTCCATGCTGCCTTAACATTTTTTAAAATATTTTTATTTATTTGCAAGCAGAGAAAGATAGAAAAGAAACACACAGAGAGCAAATGGGAACTCCAGGGCCTCCAGCCTCTGCAAAGACACTCCAGAAGCATGCACTATTGTGCATCTGGCTTTTTGTAGGCACTGGAGAATTGAACCCTGGTCTTAGGCTTTGCAGACAAGCATCTTAACCACCGAGCCATCTCTTCATCCACTGGCTTAACATTTATTTACTTATTTGTTGTTTTTTTTGTTGTTGTTAGGGTCTTGCTATAGGCCAGACTGATCTGAAATTCACTAGTAGTCTCAGGGTGGCCTCAAACTCAGAGTGACCCTGCTAACTCTGTCTCCAGAATGCTGCGATTAAAGGTGTGTACCAGCATCCAATTTCCCCATAATAATAATTTAGTGACTTTTTTTTTGGTGGGATCTCACTCTACCCCAGGCTGATCTGAAACTTACTCTGTAGTCCCTGGCTGGCCTCAAATCCACAGGGATCCTCCTACCTCTGCCTCCAGGGTGCTGGGATTAAAAGTTTTAGCGTCCACACTTGGCCATAGTAGTATAGAAAGAGGACGGGAGAAAGTTGTGGTAACTCAGGCCATTAGTCTTAGCTATTCCTTGAACTGAGGAAGTAGGATCCCAAGTTAAGTCAGCAAGGAAAATTTGGTAAGACACAGTCATATCTTTAATCCCAGCATTTGGGAGGCAGAAGTATACAGAGGAACACCATCATACCAAGCTCTAAGCTTTTGAAAATTAAAATAGAGGCTTCCCTCTCACAGATTATCCCGGCTATTCCCAGCCAGGCTCGGTTATGTGGATGGAGATTGTGGGTAACTTGGGTCGGTTATACTTCAGTTGTCTTCCATTGGGGGCCTTCAATGAGTGATGAGAGGTGTTTAAATATCAAGGAATGGGGCTCAGGTTCGTGTGTAACCTCTTCCCAGTAGGAAGAAGATTCAGAAAAGCACTGGTTGGAACTAGCTAGGACAGTGGGGAATCTGTGCCTAAATTGGTATTTGTGGGAGGCTCAACATGCTGCCTACCAGGAAAGCCATGGCTTTGAAACCACCAGATACTGAGTGAAATGGGGTAAACTGAGGTCTCCTTCATTGCCAAGTAGTGACTATGGCCTTTAGTTAGTTCTTGGGATGGGAGAGAAGGGTAACCCAAACCTTGACCTCAAAAGATGCCTTTCCTGGATGTGGCTCCTGTGTCCTCTTCCCTGCATATCTTTCAGGATGAGCCTCCAGGCCCCACCCACTCTTCTGCAGCTGGCAGAACAGAGCCTGCTAAGAAACCAGGCCTTGCACATCTCTGCTCTAAAGAACCTGCCTGGGGAGCTCTATCCATCACTCTTCAAGGAGGCCTTTGTCAGCAGAAGTAGAATCCTGAGGGCAATGATGGCAGCATGGCCCTTTCCCTGCCTCCCTCTGGTGGTGATGAAGAAACCAGAACTGAGCACCTTTTGGGCAATGCTGGATGGACTTGATGATCTGCTTACACAGAAGGTGGCTCAAAGGAGGTGCAAACTATAAGTGCTCAGTTTGTGCAATGTGTACCTGAACTTCTGGAAAGTCCGGGCAGGAGTTTTATAGGGCAGCAGCTCCCCACAGATCATCACTAAGCAGCAAACCATGGTGAAGTATCCAGGATCCACTTTTTAAAAGTTTTACTTAATATCTGAGGACTGTGAAGTGAACTGTGTTCATAAATACTGTTTATCTGATTTTGAGATTGGATCTAAGTTAGGATATTTAAGAAGTGTCTCTGAAAGACAATTCATAAAGGCTTCTTAGTTTTTCATTGATTATTTGGGTGGTTTCTTTGATCAAATTCTATTTAACTTCTTTAAGAATAGCTATTTTAAAAAATCCCTTCTATTAAGCAGGTTATGAAACCATAAGAACCAGGCTGGCAATTAAGGTCAGTAGATGGCACTGCTTCATTATTGTTAGCATAGTAGTAGTGCTCCAGAGTATAAAGACTGCAAGAGTCCAGACTTAGGCCTTTTCTTCAGTGGTGGTAGATGAAATAATTATATAAATATATTTTGGTGGGGGGTCAAGGAAGGGTCTTGCTCTAGTCCAGACCAACCTGGAATTCACTGTGTAGTCTCAAGCTGGCCTGGAACTCATGGTGATCCTCTGCTTCCTAAATGCTGGGATTAAAGGCGTGCACCACCATGCCCAGCCTACATAATATTTTAATAAGGTAAGTGGTAATCATGTTAAAGTTGTTGAAATTTCTTTGTGTATTGGGTGGGGTCCTCAGATAATAAGACCCAGAATTTTTAATCTATGGAAAATCAGAGGGAAAAGCCTATCTCTTCCAGAAGTTATTAACAAGGCAGGAGGCTCCATATGAGGGTAGGAAAATTGAGCTTTTGTGCCTGTGATTAGAAGAGAAAAGATTGGGGCTATGGTAAGAAATCATAGGAGAGTGTTAGAAAGATGGAAGTTGGGAGATGGCTGTTTAAATTCAGTGCCAGGAACTAAGAAACCTTAAGAGGGTAAGGTGTGGAGGGGGACTGAGAGCCTGTGTCATGAATTTCTTTTTTCTGTTTTTGGTGGGGAGACTGCAAGTATGAAGTTTGTCTGGTGCATAGACATATGGGGAAAGAGATTGGGACAAAACCTGGGCAAACCTTTGTGAGGCATTAGAAGTCCAGACTGGTTTGGAATGGAAGACAAGTGGTTTAGGTGGGGTTAAGATGGATGGGGGTTAAGATTGCACAATGGCTGGGGTAGCATGGAGGAATGGAGTAGTTTGAAGAATCAAAGTCCGTAAAAGAATCTTCTAGAGGGGGAAGAGCAGGTTTTGATTTAAGCTTTGTTTCCCTGTGTTGGGGATTTTGATCGTCAGATGGAGCATGTTTTGCATGGAGTAGTAGAATCTGAACTGAACAAGATTGGCAGAGGTGGAGGTGGTTATAAAGATTGAAGAAAGTTCTTAAATAAGGAAGTTCTCAAAGTGTTCTGAATAAGACAGCCTGAAGGGGAATCTTTAGGTGACTGAGATTGCTTTGATACTATTGTTGGTTTTCTCTGGTGAGTGAAATGGGCCTGGGAAAGAAAGGATGAACTGGAGGTCTCCTCGTGTCCTTTTGGGGAAAATGTGAACCAAAACTGGAGCTGCAATGTCTCTTCACCTAACAAGTCAAGGCAAAAACCCTGGGGAAAAATACCTGTGACCTGGCAAGGAGTTTTTGGTAAATGAGATGAACAGAGGTTTTCTTAAAAAGTCCAAACACATCAGAAATTCATCAATGGAGGAGAAAAAGCCCCCAGAAGATATGGCCTTGAAATACCAGCAGGAGTGGAAAAGAGCCATGAAAAGCCCCAAAAGGAAAGCAAATGCTGGGGAAGACCAATGGTGTGGAAAGAGACAGAAATGCTCTGTAAAGACAGCAAATGCTGTGGAACAATTGAGAGGATCAGGCTTTACTCAGCCTGAGGCCACTGGAAAGTGCTTCTATTCCCCAGGTCCTGGATGAGCCAGAAGTGTAGAACAACTGGGAAGGTATTTGCCCACTCACACTGGCCTTGCAAAATCAGAAACCCTGAGGAAGAAGACAACAGGGATCAGTTGAGAAACTCCAGAATGACTTCAGACAGATTTCCACAACGTTCCCTCCACCATATACCAACACTGGGAACACCTTTGGGGATCTCGGGACTCCAAGGGATCGGAGCCAGCTTTCCCACAAACGCCATCCAGCATGAAAGGCAGAGTGATGTAACCAGCTGAGCTGAGCCAATAGTGCACATGCAAGAGAAGAAGATCCTCAATGTTGAACAATGACACTAAAGAGACAGGTATATCTTGATAAGGCAACTTACTTCTGCAGAAGAGTGCCTGATGTCTCAAAATCAAGGTAACAAGCACTCCAGTCAGGTGAAACTTGGTCTTTTATCCCTAATGCAAGGGTGGGAAATCTGACCCTTTACCTCATTTTGTGAAGCTTAAGCTCACAATCTAATTCATGATTGGATAAAACAAAAATGACATGAGGAAGTTAAAGAGTCCCTTTAGCCAGTTCTAAGAATTTAAACAATTTTTGGAACTTCTTTAAACAATATGTGGGTGGGGAAGTTACAATCTAAAATGGAGCCACTCTAATAGAAAAGACCCAATTTCCTTACATACCAAAGAGGAAACAGCTTCCCATTCAAAGTAAGTGAGATAGAAAGTCACCTCAGAAGGTAACTGGGCTAATGTTTTACACTGTGGTAATATATACCCCAAAGCCAGGTATATAGTCTTGCACTGAAAGTGTTCCTTGCACCTTCCATATTAGGGTAAGTTGCAGTATTAGTCAGGGGTCTCTAGAGGAAACAGAGTTAATAGAATGGATTGTAGTAAAAGGGTATTTATTGGGGTAGCTTACAACAGTCCAACAATAGCAGTCTGCAGGCAAACAGGTGAAGAAACCAGTAGATGATCAGTCCACGTGGCAGGATGCTTCAGTAGTCCCAATACATCCCAGAAGGCCTGATGGCTCCCTGGGGAGCAGTGGCTCTTCAGTCCACGATGTGAGGCTGAGGAAACTGGGTTCCAATGTCCAGGAAGGGTAGGAAAGCAGGATGCAAGTACAAATCACAAACAAGCACCAGTAGCCAGGGGGAGGAAGGAAGAAGAGTTTCCCTTCCCCTCAAACTTCCTTATATTTAGTCCTCTTCTGGAAGGCCCACCCACTGGGGGGAAGGGCTCACTCTGGAGAATGGACCTCCTTCCTGCTCCAAAATCCCAAAAGGATTTTGTCAATCCTTTCTGCAGGCAAGCTCAGAGACCCACCCAAGATTACTGTGGATTATTACGTCAGTCAAGTTGACAAATAAATTTAATCATCACAGTTGCTAAAGAAAAGGATCCCAGAGAGGAAAGAATAAGGGACCTGGCCCACTGAAAACAGTCATTTCATAGATCTGTTGTACATTTACTCTATTTTGCTATTCTTTTCAAAAAATTATTTATTTATTTATTTATTTATTTATTTATTTATTTATTTATTTGCATGCAGAGAGAGATAGAAAAGAGAAAGACAGAGAATAGGCATGCCAGGGCCTCCAGTCACTGCAGACAATCTCTAGATTCATGCACCACTGTGCATCTGGCTTTACAGGGGTACTGGGGATCAAACCTAGGTCTTCTATTCTTTGTAGGCAAGCACGTTAACCATTAAGCAATCTCTCCAGTCCTATAGTGTCTTTTATTTCTTTCTTTTTGGGGGAGAATATCTTACACTGGCCCAAACTAACCTGGAACTCACTTCAGCCCAGGAATATTAGCCTTCCAATTGAACAGATTAAGGGCTCGAGCCATCACACCCACCCAATTTAGAGCCTTTGGTTTTGTTAGTTTGTCTATTTTTTAATCTCTACTCATGCATAAATATTCTACTTGTATTTGTATTTTGCTCAGTTAGATTTTAGCTTTGTTCTGTGTTTTGCTCCATCTAGCCTACTATTGGGATCTAGCTACAACTCTTCCCATGCACAACTCATTTGCTTTCTCTTTCCAACCTCTTTAACATATTCTTTCCTCCTTATCTGATGCTCTTTATTCTCCATAATTACAACCTTTCATAGCCTCAAAAACCTTTAAAATCTGTGGAAACTAATAGTAGCACAATTGCATTCTCCCGCACACTTGTGCCACATCCATTTTTTCAAAGTAAATAGTAGTCCTCTTTCTAACTCCTACATTTCTCCCACTTCTAAGTAACCAAAACCCTAGCACACTTCATAATAGCCTTCTTCATTTAACTACCAGAAATTATTGAAATCAAAAGGAATATTGTTATTAATTTGCTACTAGGACATTTGCATAGAAGGCACATTCATCAGCTTGGATCACTCTGGCAGTTACTCTAGTAGTAATATAGAAACCATATCTGGCACCTTGACATCCTACCCTAACGATATAACTTCTGATCCACAGATCTAAGAATAGAGTAGATAACTGGAAATCCAGGCATTGAAATATCTCAAGATGCAAAAAAAAAAATCTCTAAACAATAATAGAAACACAAGAAAATCAAGATAATGACAGCATAATTTCTCCAAAAGTTATAAATCCAACAGTAATGATCTGCAGTGAGACTGAATTAGATTAAATGCCAGAGAATTCAAAATAAGTGTTATAAATGCACTCAAAGAAATCAACAGAATCAAAGAAGAAAACAGTTTGGGCAGAAGTATCCTATGTACATGGATAATGGTGTACTCAGAAGCCATAGATTGTTATTAGAAAAATTCCAGTGCCAAGGGTAGGAGACCTTCTAGTGAGTTTTTTGGCCAGAGAGGTCCCCATAACATTACAGGCCATTGTAAAAGCTTCTGGTTGTCCATCAGAACTATATAGCAAGACCCTATTGCTAAAGATTTCATTCATATGCTTGGGCTGCAGATCATTGAGAAATCAAGATGGAACTGAGCTGGAAGCCTCCTCCCTATTGAATAACTGTCACCATGTTGGAAAGAGCTATGCAGCATGCAGCCTTTTGTGATAAAGAAGTCACCAACAGTATTAATCAGCAGTGAACCCAACAAGCCTAATGACTGGTCAGCCAGACCAAATGTGCAAACTAATATAATAGTGGCATAGCTATCATGGGGAAACCAACTGCTCTCTGATTGGACTGGATGCCTGCTCAACAGGAGCAAATACATGCTGTTGTGGTCAGCTTTCTAGTTGCTGCGCAGAAAGAACCCAAACAAAAGCAGCTTGTGGTGGAATGGGTTAATTAGGCTTATGGACTCAAGGGGAGACTCATTCCTGGCAGGGAAAAGGACAGCATGAGCAGAGGGGTAGACATCACCTCTGCCACAGCACTGCAAACAATGGAGGAAAGGTGTGCCAAATACTGGCAAGGGGAAGCTGGCTTATAACCCCCATAAGCCCACCCCCAACAACACAGCTCCAGTGAGGTTATAAAATCCAAACTGCCATCAGCTGAGGATCATTACCCAGAACACATTCATTTGTTTGTGGGGGACACCTGGATCAAACCATGACAGTCCACCTATGGCCCCCACAAACTAATAATCATACATGATGTAAATAGAATATGTTTAGCTCAACTCTTAAGTCCCCACTGCTTTCAACTGAGCCATAACACCAAAAATAAACCCATAATGGCACAGAACATTCACACTGCAAAACATGAGGCACAGCAAAAACAGATTGAACCAATAAAAGATTTAAAACAAGCAGGGCACCATCAATCTCTAACTCAAAGTTCAATGATTCTAACCAATAACAAGTCTCTTGGCAATTCAATTCCACCTCTCCAGCTCAGCTACCCACAGTCCGGGAAAATTTCATCGGGTGCTGGCACCTTGCCTTGGCACCCATCCATAGTCCTGGAATTCTTTGGATCTCCATTGCAACAAACATTTCATCCTCATGGCTTCATCAGGCTCCATGTAGGCAACCTAACACACCTGCTTCACACAACGATGGCCATTTTTCAAAAACAAAACTGTGTTGCAAGTCCATTGACCCTCTCTTGCATTTGTTATACTCCACAGAACCAGGTGGGCTGCCAATTTGTTAATCCAGGGGGGAACAGAGCATTCAGGCTCCTTCCTTCAAAGAGTCCACATTCTTCCTGTTGTTCCAATGCAACCAGCTGGCCCAATCTCAATGGCTGTCATCTCTCAAACAATTGCAGGTGAACAGGCAGCAGTTTTGACCCAAAGATCTTTCTTTCTGTGCCATCTCCATCTGCTCACACCAGTCCATCTTTAAGTAAAGCAACCCTGTACGGGTTTCCAGGACACAGGCAGGCAGAATGCAGCAAGCCTCTCACACAAACTGCTTCTGGCACAGTCCTGACCAAGTTATTTTTCAACCTTGTAAGCCAAACCTCACAGTCCATAGTTCTTACTGCATTCAGGTCTTCTAATTCTGACCACAATGGTTCATCAAGCTGTATTCACAGCACTGTGAGGCATCTCTTAGGCTGCTATTTCAAATCCTTCCACATTCCTTCTATACATCACTTCCAGAAGACCAAAGCCGTAAGATCAGGGTTCTAGCAGCAACAGACCCCACTTCTGGTACCAAACCTGTTGCAATCAGCTTTCTAGTTGCTGTGTGGAAAGAACCCAAACAAAAGTGGCTTGTGGAGGAATGGGTTTATTAGGCTTATGAACTCGAGGGGAGACTCCATCCTGGCAGGGAAAACGATGATATGAACAGAGGAGAAGGTGTGCCAAATACTGGCAAGAAAAAGATGGCTTATAACTTCCATAAGCCTGCCCCCAAAAACATAGCTCCAGTGAGGTTGTAAAATCCAAACTGCCATCAGTTGAGGATCATTACTTAGAACACATTCATTTGTTTGTGGGGAACACCTGGATCAAACCATGACACATGCCCAGTACTGAAAACTTAGTCAAAATCCTCTGACTAAGGAGGTCATAAGCACTAGGACAGTAACAACTACAGTTATCAGGCTAAATGCATATATTGTACCCACCAAACTACCCTCTAAAAACATGTTTATGCTCATATATTAATGCTGCTCTCATATTCTGGTAAGAGGAGCTTTTCTTTATAGATGGTGGTGACCACTGGGGTGAAGAAAAACTCACAATAGTGCTGAGAGGAAGTTACAGTCGAGGTTCAGCACTAAGGGAGACATCTTTCTCACACCACCCAAAGCTCAGGGACTGTTGTGGAATAGGTGGCACCAAAAATGTAAGAACCAAAGTAAGGGGAGGACTGCTTACAATGCTGTTATCCAGACACAAAATGACCTTGATATTCATGACCTCATAGCAACTAATGCTACCTACACAATATCTGCATAATAGGAGGAAAATAATATGGCATTAAAATAGAAGAGACATTTCTTGGAAAGAAGAAGGAATTCAGTGGAGGGAGGATTGGGAGGCAGACAAGGATGGATATGAGATAAGAATTGTCTTCATGGCATATTTCTATATTTATAGAAATTATCAATAAATAGTTAAAAAAATAAAACAAACTCCTGAAAAGAGAACACAGCAAATCAGCAAAATAAGGAGATTCATACAAGACATGAGTAATGAAATAGAAATAATAACTGAAACTGTAAATGAAAAAATCAGTAAGTCAATTGAAAAAAAAACATTGTAGAAAATCTCCCTGACAGAATGGATGAAGGAGAGGCCAGAATATCTGAGTTTGGAGACAAGGTGGACAATCTAAAATATTCCACAAAGAAAAACACAAAATAATAAGAAGGTATTGAAGATATTCAAGACAATATGAAGAGATCAAACTTGAGAATTCAGGATATAGAAAAAGGAGAATAATTTCAGTGAGTACATTCAACCTAGTCATAACAGAAAAAACTTCCCCCAATTAGAGAAAGAGATTCATTTGCAGGATGCATTTATAACACTTTCCATACAAGACAACAACAAAAGACTATCCTCACCATATAATTAAACTTCTACATACACACAAAGCAAATAAAATTTATTAAAATCAGCAAGAGAGAAGCACTTAGTCACCTATAAAGGCAAGCCCATCAGGTTAACAACAGACTACTCAACACAAACTTTAAAAGCCAGAAGAGCTTTTAATGATGTCTTCCAAGTTCTGAAAGACAACTACCATCCAAGACTACTATATCGGGCAAAGCTATCCATCATAATTGAAGGAGAAATGAGAACACCCCATGATAAAAATAGACTAAAGGAACATATGACCACCAACAAACTCTACAGAAAATATTTGAAGGGATCCTTTGGACTGAAAAGAAGGAAAAACACATGCATGAGACCATGGGAAAGAATAAGCCATGCATGAATAGTTAATGCAATGTATTAGAGAGAAAAAAAACAAGTGCTAAAAACTCAAGAAGAATGGCAGGAATAAACACACACCTCTCAATAATAACTCTTAAAATATTTTTAATTACAAGGAGAGAAAGAGAGAGAGAGAGAGGAGAGAGAGAGAGAGAGAGAGAGAGAGAGAGAGAGAGAGAGAGAGAGAATGGGAACTCTTGGGCCTCTTGCCGCTGCAACAAACTCCAGATACATGTGCCATTTTGTGTATCTGGCTTTTTACATGGGTACTGGGGAATTGAACCTCGGCACTCAGACTTTGCAAGCAATACCTTTAACCTCTGAGTCATATCTCCAGCCCTCAATAATAATTCTTAATATAGGGGTCTCAATGCCCAACCAAAAGATAAGAGGCACAAATAAAAAGGATACAAATAGGAAAGGAAGAAGTCAAATTACTGTTATTGGCATACATGATTCTATACATAAGGGACCCTGAAGACTCTACCAAAAAATTGTTAGAGCTGATAAATGCTTTTAGCAAAGTTGAAGGATACAAAGTGTCACAGTCAGCCACACACCGCTGGGATGAATCTCCAAACCAGGCACAGTTTATGGGAGGAAATGATTTATTCAAGCTACAGATCCAGGGGAAGTCCCACAAAAGTGAAAGAGGCTGGTCCTCTTTCACAGGTCGAAGCAGAAAGAAAAACCCATCACTAACAGGACACACACAGGACAGCAAACAGGCAGGAGGGCCAAAGAGTATTCTTTCACCTTTATATAGCCCTAGGGTGGGGTCTTGCAATTCTATACCAGACTTAATGGCTTCCTGAGTCTCTGGAATATCCTTCCTGCACTGCCCACACAGGAAAGGATGTTTACTTCTAGCTCCTTTGAGCTTCTTTACATCCTGCCCCCTACTGACAGGCTGCCTTCCTGTGAACATCCTCAGAGACCCACCCAAGATTATTTGAAAGGTCAAGTTGAGAACAAAATTTAACCATCACACAAAGTTACACAGAAACCAGTAGCCTTCTTATATACCAACAGTAAAGGTGACGAGGATGAAATCAGGCAATCACTCCCATTCATATTTGCCTCATAAAACACCGAGCTGGGTGTGGTGGCCCACATCTTTAATCCTAGCACTCAGAAGGCAGAGGTAGCTGGATCACCATAACTTCAAGGCCACCCTGAGACTACATAGTGAATTCCAGGTCAGCCTGGGCTAGAGCCTTTTCCTTCCACTCCTACTTACAATAAAATACTTGGACACACATTGGTATCTAATGAATAATTGTTTTGTAGTCAAATGATACTGTTTTTTATAGTGGGTTTATATCTAGAAAGTGACTATTGTTGCAGACAGTACTTGACTATTAGGAGTGGACTGGAGATACACCTTGGTGGTCTGAACACCAGTCTAATAGAAAAAAATGTAACCCTTAAGGAAAGCTAGTCACTCCTGATCATTTCAACCATTCCCACTGTCATGGTTTGATCCAGGTGTCCACCACAAACAAATGAATGTGTTCTGATAGATCGATCCTCAGCTGATGGCAATGTGGGAATTAGAACCTCACTAGAGCTGTGTTGTTGGGGCAGGCTTATGGGGGTTATAAGCCAGCTCCCCCTTGCCAGTATTTGGCACACCTTCCTGCCGCTGTTTGCAGTGCTGTGGCAGAGGTGATGTCCAGCCCTCTGCTCATGCCATTGTTTTCCCTGCCTGAATGGAGTCTTCCCTCAAATCCATAAGCCAAATAAACCCATTCCTCCACAAGCCACTTTGTTTGGGTTCTTTCTGCACAGCAACTAAGAAACCTGACCACAACAGTTTTGGTACCAGGATGTGGGATCATCTGTTGCTGCTAGAACCCTCATCTTGTGGCTTTGGTCTTCTGGAAGTGATCTGCAGGAGGAACGTGGAAGGATTTGAAATCTCAGCCTGACAGATGCCTCGCAGTGCTGTGAGTACAGCTTGATGAACCATACTGGTCAGAATTAAAAGACCTGAATGCAGTAAGGACTATGGACTGTGAGGTTTGGCTTACGAGGGGGAGAAAGAACATTGTCAGGACTGTGCCAGAAGCAGTTTGTGTGAGAGGCTTGCTGCATTCTGCCTGCCTGTGTCCTGGAAACCTGTGCAAGGTTGCTTGATGTAAAGATGGACTGGTGTGAGCAGATGGAGAAGGCACAGAAAGAAAGATCTTTGGGTCGAAACTGCTGCCCATTCACCTGCAATTGTTTGAGAGATTAGAACCATTGAGACTTGGCCAGCTGGTCTGCATTGGAACAACAGGAAGAATGCAGACTCTTTGAAGTAAGGGACCTGAATGCTTTGATTTCCCCCTGGATTAACAAATTGGTAGCCCACCTGGTTCTGTGGAATGGAGATTGGTTAGAAAGAGAGGGTCGTTGGATTTGCAACACAGTTTTGTTTTTGAAAAATGGTCATTGGCATGTGAAGCAGGTGTGCAAGGTTGCCTGCATGGAGCCCGATGGGGCCATGAGGATGTGCTGTGGGTTGCAATGGAGACCCAAAGAATTCCAGGACTATGTATGGGTGCCAAGGCGAGCTGCCAGTACCAGATGAAATTTTCCCGGACCGTGAGTAGCCAAGCTGGAGGGGTGGAATTGAATCTCCAAGAGACTTTTGTTATTGGTTAGAATCATTGAACTTGGAGTTAGAGATTGATGGTGCCCTGTTTGTTTTAAATCTTGTATTGGTCAATCTGTTTTTGCTGTGCCTCATGTTTTGCATTGTGAATGTTCTGTGCCATTATGGGTTTATTTTTGTTATTATGGTTTAATTGAAAGCTGTGGGGACTTAAGAGTTGAGCTGAACACATTGTATTTGCATCATGTATGATTATTAGTTTGGGAGGACCAGGGGCGGACTGTCATGGTTTGATCCGGGTGTCCCCCACAAGCAAATGAATGTGTTCTGATAAATCGATCCTCAGCTGATGGTAATTTGGGAATTAGAACCTCACTAGAGCTGTGTTGTTGGGGCAGGCTTGTGGGGGTTATAAGCCAGCTCCCCATTGCCAGTATTTGGCACAACTTCCTGCCGCTGTTTGCAGTGCTGCGGCAGAGGTGATGTCCAGCCCTCTGCTCATGCCATCGTTTTCCCTGCCTGGATGGAGTCTCCCCTTGAGTCCATAAGCCAAGTAAACCCATTCCTCTGCAAGCTGCTTTGTTTGGGTTCTTTCTGCACAGCAACTAAGAAACCTGACCACAACACCCACTGAAAGAATAAAGATATCTTGAATTAGATAAAGTAAACACAACAGTGGCCTAGTGTGGTGGTCCACGCCTTTAATCCCAGCACTTGGGAGGTAGAGTTAGGAGGATCACCATGAGTTTGAGGCCAGCCTGAGACTACATAATGAATTCTAGGTCAGCCTGAGTTAGAGTGGGGCCATACCTCAAAAATACCTCCCCCCCACACAAAAAAGAACCAAATCCAGATGGGCAAGTCCCAGCACAAGACTATAAGTAGTATGAAAAATCAAAACATATCTCCTCCAAAAATGACCAACCTTATAGTAACCCAATGAAAGAGACATAGAAGAAATTTCAGACAAATAATTCAAAAAATGGTAAATAAGTTTAATACTTTAAAGAAGATAGAAACTCGTGAGGGAATTTCAAGAGAAAGCAAACAAACAAAGAGACTAGAGTAGAAATAAAAATATCTCCAGAAAAATAAAATTCAGGTCCAGATGGATTCACTATTGAAGTCTACAATATCATTAAATGATAACTAAAGCTAATGATTCTCAAATTTAGTCCATAAAACAGAAACCAAAGGTATGCTTCCTAATTCATTTTGCAAAACCAGTATTACTTGAAGTGGTACAGCTATATCTAAGACTGCTGTTCCTAGGCAATAAAGAAAAGTTAAGATAAGACCCTATTGCTGAAGATACCACAGACTGTCGTCACACAACACCAAGAAACCCTGTTTGATCCAGAAAGGTAACCAGCTCCCATATGGCAGCATGTGTAGTGCTGGAAGGCATTACATGAGCTGCCAGGAGAAACTGGCCAAATATATTTAGAGAAAGCAGAGGTCATTGATACACAATACTGTCCTATGTTACAAGAATGCTGAGGGCACTGCTATAAAGCAGAGACCATCAAGCCAAGAAGTGTGCATCTGTGCAACAGTGGTGCTAAACCTAGGTGGATTATGAATGGCTTGCTAATTGGCTAGGAGATCTGCTCAGTGGCAAGGAACCCTTAACTGGAACTGGGATCCAAGGCAAACTCTTATGGAGACCAAGAACCTGGACTCCAAAGGGAAAACTCCCACTAGCCAGGGAGCTACAGCGAGGCTACATCCATTAGAATCTCACCAAATTAACAATATTTGTCCCACTTAACCTATACTAATCTCACTCTACATTGGAGATTCTGTTTGTATTTTTCAGAAGGCAGTGAGAACGGTGGACAACCCAATTCCATCAACAGGACTGGGATGATGGCTAACACTGAGGGAGGAGATGAGCCACCCCTAACTTATCATATAGGGCTCAAATTAAACTTTTGAGGAAGTAGCTAGATGAGCAAGAGAACTACTTCCACAGCAAGTCAGACAATTTATGAAAGGATAATGGAGACAGACACCAAGGATACCCAACACAGTCAAAAGCAGAAATCCAGAGACTCTTAAGAGCTCAACAGTAAATTAGACTTAAAACTCACCCTCCATGACTCAGGGAGCTTTGGGGCAGAAAGATTGTAAGAGCCATGGTAGGGGAGAATATCCAGAGACATTGCCCCCCTCAACAACAATGCACAAAGAAAAAAAAACTGGCTACTTCTTGTACAATTCATAACCCCCTATCCCATGGACTGGTCCAGCAATCTCATTGAGGAGGGCCCCCAGTGGGTTGGGGACATGGAGGAGGGAAACAGGGGTATCATCACAAGACTTGCTCATACAATGTACCTAATTATTAACAATAAATTAGTTTAAAAAATAAAGAAGAGTTACACTGACTGCTTGCTTGTATGGCTATTGTATCAGAAGTCGATACCTATAAGTTGCAAAAATAGTATAATAAAATAGTGGTCCTGAAAAATTGTTAAAGCAGCCTTTCAGATCAAATTATTATTTAAACTATTATTAAAAGTATGGGCTGTCTTTAATCTTGGGAGGGAGAGGTAGAAGGATCATTGTGAATTCAAGGGCAGCCTAATATTATTACATAGTGAATTCTAGTCAGCCCGGAGTTGGAGTCAGACTCTACCTTGAAAAAAAATATAGACAGAACAACTGGTCTGGTTTCTCTTGGAACGTCTCTCTTAGATCTTCAAGGCATCACTTACCTTATTGGATCTAGTTAGTAATAAAATTAAGGCCAGGCTTGGTGGCACATGCCTTTAATCCTAGCACTCAGGAGGCAGAGGTAGGAGGATCACCATGAGTTAGAGGCCAGCCTGGGACTACAGAGTGAGTTCCAGGTCATCCTGGACTAGAGTGAGACCCTAACTCAACAACTCCACTCCCCTCGCCTCCAAAAAAAGAAAATAATAATAATAAGTTTCTACATGGAAAAGATCCAGTTGTCATATCAGGTTTCATATTTTTCCAACTCTTGACAGGCGTGACATTTAAACAACAAAAAAGGCAATTCAACATCTTTGTTAGTTCACTTGAAATTAATAGTGACCCCATCATATCTTTGAAAAAATGCTAATCAAGTAATTTCAAAAATAATGAACAAACTAAAGGAAGATCAGTACTGTTCTCACTCTTGGTCAGAGAATCTGTTTTGTCTTGCAAAAGGCAGAGAAAATATAGGAGAACCATAAGACAAAATGATAGCCAACTGCCCACCTTGAAGGAGATGTCCAACGTCTACTACATTTGCTGGGCCCTAGGGGAAATTGCAGAGGAAGCAGCAACATGAATACTGTTCTTATTGCTGGCCTGAAAACCAACTCCAGGGCAATGTTGACAGACATGGTGATTAATCAAAACCTATGAAAGCAGAAATCAGAGGCTACAGTGAACTCAACACGAAGTCAAACTGTCAACAGTCTGCCCTGATTCAAGGAACATTATGGAAGAGGGTTCAGAAAGAATGTAAGAGCCACAGAGTGAGTAGGAATACACTAAGACACAGTCCCCCTCCTATCCCACAGACAATCACTGAGGCCTTCATGCCCCACCATGAATGCCATAACACCACTGAGCAGGACCCCAGAGAAACAGGATCTGGAGCGAGGGGATATAAAAAAATTTCAATTAAAAATACCATCCAGAAACTTTGAGATAATATTTCTGATGCAAGAAATTGCAAATGGTTTTCAATGGATTCCTTTGTGGTTTTCTCAAATTGCCAGACAGACGTTGCAGAGACGAGGTCTACAGGCATTCTAGAATAACCATGTTTAAAAGAGTGTTAAGGACTTTTTTACTTCTAAAAGAAGACTAGTTACTTTTCATATGTGTTGGTGCACTTAATCGTGGTGTTAATCACTTACTAAATGTCTATTAGGAATCTAGTATAGTTAATTTCCTTCAGTCTTTCTCCGAAGAAGACATTCTGTACATGGGCTCTAAACAAAAGACACATTAATATGGAAAGTAATATTTTCAAACTACTTTCTTAGGCTGTAACTTAAATGATTGTGAATCACCAAAACAGGAAAATATGTATAATGTAGAAAATTAAAATTTATAAATATTTAAAGACATGACTGTGCCCTTTCTCTTTAGTCGTCAGGGTATTTATGATTTTCTTCTTTCCTTTCTCCTCCCTTTTACTTTTATTTACTTTCTTCTACTTCTTTGCTCCTTCTTTGTCTTAAATTGGTTAGTTCACTCTCTGGCATCATTGTTTTAATGTGACATAGGTTACAGATTCAGTCTCTGTTGAAAATTACACACAAAAGTTATATTCTTTATAACTTTATGTCACTGGTCATGGGGAAAGTTTAGCATAAGCTGTAAGTACTTGAAAAAAATACTGAGTTGATATCAGTGTTTTCTCTTTGTACAAAAACTTGTCGTAAATTTTAATTTGTAGATTCAAGTGCTTGATTGAAAGTATAATGACATGTGGAAAAATGCTTTAATGAATTTCATAATTTTGTATGCTACTTTAAAAATTAATAATTAAAAGACATTGAGGAAAAGGCTTCAAAGGGCCAAAGTATGGTGTATTTCCTGAAATTTTGGGCAATTTTGTACATATCTGAGCATATACGTTTTTCTAGGAAAATACCAGATTATCAGTAGGGATTGTGACCCAAGCACATTAGAGTCACTGGGTTATGGCTGGAGAAATGGCTCAGTGGTTAAAAGCACTTGCTTGTAAAGCCTGCTAGCCAGTTCCCATATAAAGCCAGATTCACAAAATGGTGAATGCATCTGGAGTTTGCAGCAGCAAGCGGCCCTGGCACACTCATACTTTTCTTTCTCTCAAATAAATAAATAGTTGGTTTTTTAAGAGCCACTCAACACCTTCCCTTCAAATATATAGTAAAGGTCTTTACTGGTGTATATGCATACATTTTTCAAACTGTAGAGATGCTATGAATCTAAACATTCAAATGTTCTATTAGGTTTTAGGATTTCTATGCTTCTTCCAACTTGAAAAAGAAATAAAAAACAAAGCATGATGATTTATTGGCATTAAAAAAAATGAAAAGTTTCCTAACTATAAAAAGTTAATCATACAAATATCATACTAACAAGTCACTCTTCCTAGGTATTAAATAATGGGAAATGAAAGCATATTCCCATACTAATACTTGCATTAAAATATTGATAGTAATTTTACTTGTAAACCAGAAACAACACTAAGGTTTTTCAGTGGGTGATTTACAGGGCCTGGGGCTACAGCTCAGTGATAAAGCATTTATCTACCAACAAACAAGAGTTTGGTTCCATCCTCAACATTGAAAACATTTAAAACAAAAAGAAGCACTATATTCCAATTCTGGAGATTTATGACTTAGAATAAATATGATAATATTTCAGGACATCAGCTTTCTTAATTTATTAATGGGAGAAATCACATTTGTCTGCTTTTATTTCATATGTTGATTCCAAAACTCAAATAAGGTACATATATAGAATTATTTGGTAATTTATATTTTGATTGAATCTATGAATATAGTTTTTTCTGAAATTTTTTTCTTTCTTCAATTATTTTCTCATTTAAAAGTGTATAGACCTAGGGCTTCACCTTTGAATCCTAATTGAATAATTAGTGCATTTTGATATTTTTGAAAAGTTTACTTCTGCCTCATAATTTCCTGCCTATGAAATATATGAGACTAGTATAAGAATTCAGAAGACTGTCCTCATCACTGTTAACTTTTTAGCACATTAACACTGTACTTATCCTTTGAATTTCATTTCTTGATTTCTATCCTCCAAAGAAAGACTTGGGACACTGAAATACATAGCCCACTTTTATTCTTGCATGGTCAAACATAAATCATATCTTTTTATGGACCATGTCTTTGTTGCAAGAAAATATTAGTGCTAATAACATATGAAAATTGGGTTGTAAAGTATAAAAACTTGTTTACTCATTTTTTTACCTTCTTAAAAACAAAATTTTATAGAAATATAAAATGAATTTGCATTAATCTAATTCCAATAAAGAAAAAAAGAGAAAATCTATCCTCAGACCATTACACAGCATTAAATTACAAAAATAATCTCAATTTGTCAGTGTGCTGGGATTACAGAAGTTCACCATGGCTTCTGGGTTTTTCATGGAGTCGAGGGATACAAATTCAGGTACTCATGCTTGCATGGCAATTGCCATATACACTGAGCTATCTCTCCAGTGCCCAGCACATATATTATTGCTAATTTAGTCTGTCTTGATGAAGAAACATTTAAATTTTATTGTATGGTTTATTCTCTGTTCCTCAGTTGAACATGTGAAACAGAAACTGGTACAGTAAATATATATATATAATATATATATATATATATGTGTGTGTGTGTGTGTGTGTGTGTGTGTGTGTGTTTACATTGACATGCACACATATAGATATTTGTTCTTAATAAAATAATAGAGCAGGGGAGAGAAATGGGAATATAAGCACAATATTTACTCAATCAATATATCTAATTTTGGGCAATAAAGATAAAGAGAAAAATAATAGAGCATAGAATGCTTATATCACTGATGCTTAGATTGAATTCATAATTTTATTCTGAGTTGTTCAAGGCTAAATTGACTTATTCTTTATTATTCCTGCAGAGATTAACACCAATAAAACATGTCAGCATATATAAAACATGCAGATACATAATTGATATTACGTAGTATAATTGATATCATGCCAAAAAGGCTTTACTCTCCCAATGATGAAGATATAACATTAAACCTTCTGCTCTATTCTAAGTTTAGGAAATCCCATATTATACAGTGACAGAGGTTGGCTCAGGCTGTTGCCATGGAAACCATAGCAGGAGTACATGGAGGTGAGAGAATTAAGAAAAGATAATGAGAGCAAGCAAAGGAAACCTCTGCAGTAAAATGGGGTGAATTTCCTAAATCCTTTCCTTGTGTACAATAGGCAATGTAATTCCCAATACATACTGGAATCAAATGTCTGTTTTTTAGGAATCTTCCTGGAAGGCTCACATCATCTTGATGGAATCTGCTGTACCAATATTAATGATTCAAATATCCATTTCGTACAGTAAGTATTACAAGACACAATTGATTTTAAGCTCTGTCACACTATCCTTCTAAATGGTCAGAATTCTATTGTAGGGAGCTAGGAAGGCACAATGGTTAAAGCTCTTGTCACACAAGCCTGGGAGAGTAGTGGTATTTGGATCCCTAAAACCCATGTAAATTTCATACATCATTTATATCACACAGCATTTATATGGTAAGATGGGAGGCACAGACAGGAAAATCCTCAGAAGTTTGTAAGCCAGTATGCCTGGCATATACAGTGATGAACAACAAGCAACCTTGCCTTAAACTAGGGCCAGTTCCTAGGTAGAACTCTGACTTCCATAGACATGCCATAGTACCCATCACACACACACACACACACACACACACACACACACACACACACACACACACACTTTATTATTAAGTTATTTCAGTGGGCTGGGGAGATGGCTCAGTAGTTGTGTGCTTCCTGCACAAATATAAGGATCTGAGGGGATGTGAGACAGCCCGACTTTTAATCCCTAGAACCTACTGGTTATGACCATGTGCACCTTTAACTAACCTCAGTCCTGTAGGGGATCAAAGACCCAAGAATCACTAGAGTATTTGAAAAAATGGTAAACTCCAGGATCAGTAAGATACTTCAACTTTTTTCAACATCCAAGAAATGTCTTCTGAATTACATTTGATACCAAAGAAATAACACAAAAGTCTCAATACATCAGAGCATATGGCCTGATTTAGTTTAAAACCATAGTCACCAAACTACTACTAATAATATTAAGGGAGTGGGAAACTTCCCCAAACTAGGGAATGGAAAGAATGACAATATAAGGAGGATTTTCACATAAGATGGAAGTTTAGAAGCTATGTCTGATTTAGTAGCTGTTTATTGTTATGGAAACAAAACAGGACTATTATATCACTCTACCACCTGCTTATCCTGCCTGCCACCCCAACAAATGCCCCTCATGATTAAACTTACTTCCACTATATCGGCCATCATGTCAGCTACCGGGACACTGGCAGACCATGCTTAAAAAGACCTCTTGCAGAAAATCTCTAAGAGAAGATGCTTCACTAGGCATCTTATATAAACATGCCCAGTGACCACTGCCCCTAGGACTGTCCTTGGTACCCTAGTGGGGAAGCTGAAAACACCACCAGAAGATTCACATAACCTGCCTCTAGCCCAGTTTGCAATAGAATCCTTGCTGTCCTTTGAAACCTCATGAATCAGGCCTCCATAGTCCATGTTTCTCTCAGCATTTCAGGCTTCCAAACTCCCATCATAATGACTCCTCAAGCTCTGCTTATAGCATTGTAGGGCTTCTCTAGACAAAAGGTCCAAATTTTTCCACATTACACCCACAATCAGTTTCAAATGCCCATTGTAGCATTTACCTTCTCATTGTTGGGTCAAAATATCCAACAAGATGCAGCCTATGAGAGGGTAGGGTTTATTTTAGGCTTCAAGTTTTGGGGGGAAGTTTGTTGGAGATGATGATGGAGAAGGTGTGGCAACAGGATCACATCTTTATACATCAGAGAATAAGTAAACAAGCTTCACCTATATCAGAATACTCAGTAAGCTGGACTAACCAAACACAAATTGCACCCAAGCAACACATCTCCTCCAGCAAGGCTCTATCTTCGAAAGTCTCCACCAGCTTAGTCACAAACACTTAAAACTATGGGGACATTTTACATTGAAACCGCCACACCTGTGAAACACACAATCGGGTTTATCACATAAAAGACCCTACTCTCCTTACCAATTTTATATATTATTTCCTTTCTCATTGCTGTGATAAAATCCATGAAAGGAAGCAGCTTATGGAAGAATAGGGTTTATATTGGCTTACACTTTTGAGGGGAAACATCCCTTCATGTCTGAAACAAAATGGCAGCAGGAGCTGGAGGTTGGAAGGTCATAATGCATCATCAGTCAAGAAGCAGAGGAGCAAGAGCAAGTAGAGCCCAGGCATAAAACTAGAAGCAAGACCTACCCCTAGTGACCCAGCAAAGCTCCATCTACTTAATGTTCCTCAACATTTCCAAACAGTAACACAAAGAGCTCAAAGACATGAGCTCATGGGGAACATTTCACATTCAAATCATAGCAGAGGTGTACCAAATGAATGAAACCTGGAAACAAGCAAGTTATTGGCATTCTAATATCTGACAAGATACACTTCAAACCAAATCACATATAAAGTCCCTTTATACTAAGAGTGTAATAGGATTATCAGAGAGTAGAGACACAGAGGCTTACATCAGGAAGCAGTCTTTATTTCCTCATGTCTGAATTGGCCCAGCAGATTCATAGCCAAAGGCTGAGCACTGGGCATGAGGGCATGTGGTGTTGCTTTTTATACCTCTCTTTTAGCTTTCCCATACATGTCAGCCCGCTTTGTATCCACCTCATGGTAACATATATTCTTCTTGTTTATTTCATACACCAGGTTGCTACATGAACATTCTATGGGTCAAGGTTGACACATGGTTGCAATCGTTATATTTTGGAAGGGCTCTGCCACAAGGGAACACCCCATCAAGAGGATATTACAGTGGGGAGATGTCTCAGTGGTAAAGGCACTTACTTTAAAGCCTGCCAGTCTGGGTTCAATTTCCCAGTACCAACATAGAGCCAGACACACAAAGCGGCATATGTGTCTGCAATTTGTTTGCAAAAGGCCCTGGCATGCCCATTCACTCACTATCTCTCCTTCCAAATAAATAAAAATATTTTAAAAATAAAGAGGTGTTACAATTCTAAGCATATAAGCAACAAGCACAAATAAACTCAATTTCATAAGACACATACTACTAGATATCTAGATATTAAACTCACAAATTAACAGCAACACAGTAAGAGTGGATGACTTCATTACCACATTCTCACCACAGTCATAATGGCTATCATCAAGAAAACAAATGATGACAAATGCTGGTGAGGATGTGGGTAGAGGGAATTGTGATTCACAGTTGGTAGGTTTACAAACTGGTGTGGCTGTTATGTAAATCAGTGTGGAGTTTCCTCAAAAAGCTAAGAGGCAGGGTGGTGCAAGCCTTTAATCCCAGCACTCTGGAGGCAATGATAGGAGAATGGCTGTGAGTTAGAGGCCACTCTGAAACTACATAGTGAATTCCAGGTCAGCCTGGGCTAGAGCAAGACACTGCCTCAAAAACAAACAAAGGCTAAAAAAAAAAAAACTACTAAATGACCCAAGTACACCACACCTGGACATATACCCAATAGATTCTATATTCTACCACACAGATACTTGTACATCCATGTTCATTTTTACTCTATTCACAGTAGTTGAGAAATGAATCTAGCCAAGATGCCCAATCAACTGAAGAATGAAAAATAAAAAATGGGTTTAATATACAGGATGGAATTTTATTCAGCTCTAAAGAAAAATTAATCATGAAAAATTCAAGAAAATCAATGTAAGTGTAAATTTATCAAATGAGGCATCCCCGCTGGGCCATGGTGGTGCATGCCTTTGGTCAGAGCCCTTGGGAGGCAGAGGTTTGGTGATTGCTGTAAATTTGAGACCACCCTGAGACTACATAGTAAATTCCAGGTCAGCCTGGGCTACGGTGAGACCCTACCTTGGGGAAAAAACAGAAGGGGGAGGACTGTGGCTTCAAGGCTTCAGGTGAAGTAACCCAGGCCTAGGAAGACATTCACCACATATTGTTTCTCATTTGCAGGTTATTGCTTCAGATTTTTAGATTTGAGTGTTTAAATTGGAATAAATGTTGATAGGATCCCCTAAGGGGCCATGAGAGGAGGTTTGAGGCCTTAAGCATGGGACTAGTAGAACAAATGTAATATGAAAGTAGAGGGGATGAATATTGTGGGTTGTAAGGTGGAAGTGGTGATGGGTGAGTAGAGGAAAGGAGAGTATATAAATGACTTTATATAACAAAAACTAAAGTTATATAAAGAGACCATGTGGTAGTTTGACTCAGGTGTTCTCCACAAACTTATGTGTACTGAATGCTTGATTTCCAGCTGATGGGAATTTTGGAATTGGAACCTTGTTGGAGGTGTGTTATTGGGGATGGGCTTATAGTTGTTATAGCTAGCTTCCCCTTGCCAGTGTTTGGCACACTCTCCTGCTACTGTTGTCCACCTAATATTGGCCAGGAGGTGATGTCCAGCCTCTATTCATGCCATTGTTTTTCCTGCCATCATGGAGCTTCCCCTCAACTCTAAGTCAAGATAAACCCTTTCTTTCACAGGGTGCTTTTGGTCTGGTTCTTTCTGCCAGCAGTGAAAAGTTAACTGCAACCATAAAAACTGATACTGAGAATTGGGGATAGAACCCTGATTTTATTGTTTTGGCTTTTTGGAATTGATTTGCAGGAGGAATGTGGTTAAATTTGAAACCTTGGCCTAGGAGATTCCTTGCAGTGCTATAAGTACAGTTTCATGAACCATTCTGGTCAGAGTTAAAAGACATAAATGCTATAAGAATTATGGACTTTGAGATTTAATTTATGAGGGTGAGAAATAACTTTGTTGGGTCTGGTCTAGAAGCAGTTTGTGTGAGAGGCTTGCTGCATCCTGCCTTGCCTATGTCTTGAGAACTTGTGCAGGGTTGCATTGCATAGAAATGGATGGTGTGAGCAGATGGATATGGGCCAAAATAGCTGCCTATTCAGCTGCAATTGTTTGAGAGACTATAGCCATTGAGATTGAGCCAGCTATTCTGTTTTGGTATGAAAGGAAGAATGCAGACCCTTATTGATGTAAGGGTCCTGAGTGCTGGAGTGTCCTAGCCTTCAAAGTCAGCTTTATTGTCTCCTGGATTAAAAAGTTGGTGGCCTACCTAGTACTATGGAGTAAAACAAATACAGGAAGAAAGGGTCATTGGATTTGCAAAATGGTGTTGTTCTTTGAAAATGGCCAAGGGCAATGTGAAGCTGGCTTGTTGGATTACCTGCTTGGAAGCCCAATGGAGCCATGAGGATGAACTGTGGGCTGCAGTGGAAACCCACTGGAGATACTAGGACTATGGAATGGCTACCAAGGAGGGTTGCTGGCAATGGATGAAGTTTTCTGGGACTGTGAGTTGCCAAGCTGGAGGGGAAGAATTGTGACTCCAGAGATTCCTCACTAGTTAGAATTATCAGGCTCAGAGACTTGTCACTGATTAGAGTTGTCAGACTTAGAGTTACAATATTTGGTGTTTTCCTTGTTGTTTTAAATCCTGTACTGATTCAATCTTCCTTTGTTATGTCTGGTGCCATCTTTTGCAGTGTGAATGTTTGTTTTGTGCTATTATGGTTCTTTGATAGTATTTGTGTGTGTGTGTGTGTGTATTACAGCACAGTTAAAAGATCCTAGATTATGGGGTTGTTTGAATATCATTGGGATTGATTAAAAACCATGAGGACAGGCTGGAGAGATGGCTCAGCGGTTAAGGCACTTGCCTCCAGTGCCTAAGGCCCCGGGTTCAATTCCCCAGGTCCCACATAAGCCAGACCCACAAGGTGGTGGCCCTGGTGCGCGCCCTCTCTCTCTCTCTCTCTCTCTCTCTCTCTCTCTCTCTCTCTCTCTCTCTCTCTCTCTCTCTCTGCTTGAAAATGAATAAATAAAATATTTTTTAAAAAATACATGGGGACTTTTACAGATGGACTGAATGCATTGCATTTTATATCATAGGTGATTATCAGTTTATGGGGGCAAGGGGCAGAATGTGGTGATTTGATTCAGGTGTCCCCCATAAAGTTCTGTGTCTTGAATATTTGATCCCCAGATTATTGCAATTTTGGAATTGGAACCTTGTTGAAAGTGTATTGTTGGGGGAAGGCTTATGGGTATTATAGTCAGCTTTCCCTTGCCAGTGTTTGGCACACTCTCCTGCTGCTGTTGTCCACCTGATGTTGGCCAGGAGGTGATGTCCAGCCTCTGCTCATACAATTGTTTTCCCTGCCCTCATGGAGCTTTTTGAGTCTATAAACCAAGATAAGCCCATTCCTCCCCAAACTGCTTTTGGTTTGGTTCTTTCTGCCAGCAGTGAAAAGTTAAAAGCAACAGGTCATATAGAAACTAATACTTTGTAAAGTAATTAAGAAATATAATTTAGGTCTGTGAAATAACTCAGTGCATAAAGGACTTGCACAACAAACATAAGGACCTATGTTCAGATCCCTAAAACCTGTAAAGCTTGGCACAGTAACATACATCTGTAATCCCAGTGTACATATGGAGAAATGGGAGATGGAGACAGAAGAATCCCTAGAAGCAAATGGTCCAGCTAATCTCATATTGATGGAAGCATGCAGTAATTGACTCTTTTTCAAGTAGGGTTGGAGGCTCCTGACATTGCTCTCTGACCTCCATGTGTGTACCTTTGTACTTATGTATGCACACACACACACACACACACACACACACACACACGTGCACTCACATGTACACAGACAGGCAAACACATGTAGACACACAAAAAAATAAATATAATGTAATAATACCTTAAATAGAGGTATTTTGCATGGGTGGAAAATGCTGCTCCCAGGAGCCATATACTATTAAGCAAAAATCCCAGTACCAGGTGTTGGATATCTTCCCATGAGTTCTTGGTCAGGGAGATCCCAGAGTGCCCCTCCCCACCAAAGCAATACAAGATATTGCCATTGTTCTTGGTTAACCACCCAACTAAATAGGAACAGAAAAAATAATAAATAACATTTGCATTTTGTCAGTGGAAAATAGATGCAAAATATTTTAAAAGACACTTTCTGATAAGGAAAGATAAGATAAGGAATAAATAAGATTTCATTATTCACATAAAGTCTATGGAATTCCTCAAAAATACTGTCTTTTATTTATACCCCTGTGGTTAATGATAGTTGATACTTGTGCAAAGAACAAATTTGCTACAAAGTGATTTAAGATGATTCTGTATTGTTATGTGATTTCTTCTATAATATGAATATTCACTTAATTCCTCAAATTAAAATTTTGTGTAATGCCAAAATTACATAACAAAGGAAGGTAACTGGTGCCAAGGAGTGGAGCTATTTCTATTATCTATATGACCATGTGGTTCATAGACCTTTGGAATTGATTTGTAGGAGAAATGCTAAAGAGTTTAGAACTTTGGACTAAGAAATTCCTGAATACTGTAAACAAAGCCTAATAGGCCATTTTGGTAAGAGCATGGAAGACAAGAATGTTAAGAGAAGCATCGATAGTAGATGCCCAGCTTACTAAGTTTCAGTGGGGGAACAAAGACTCTATCAGGAACTAGGATGGAGACAGTTCATGTTATGTATAATCTCTATTAGTTCCTGAGAGGAGAATACATACATACATACATACATACATACATACATACATACATACATACATACATAAACACATACATGTATACTCTCTCTAGGTGTGTGTGTGTGTGTGTGTGTGTGTGTGTGTACCTGGATATATTCTCTCCACTTCCTGAGAATTTGAATGAGACTGGATTTAAAAACAATAGACTAATTTTTTGGTAGAGGAAATATCAAAACAGAAAAGCGTTCAGGTAAGTACTCAGAAAGCAAGTGTAATTGTTAAAGAGAGCAGCACCATTAAAGAGAAACCTCTTGTACTGTACTGAGACAATAGAATAGAATAGAATAGAATAGAATAGAATAGAATAGAATAGAATAGAATAGAATAGAATAGAATAGAATAGAATAGAATAGAATAGAATAGAATAGAAAAAGTTACCCTGAGGACAAGATTCCTCACATTGAAAGCTCTAATTTGTGAGAATGCCAATCTATTTGAAAGAGCCTAAACTAACAATGCCATTGAAGAATTTCCTAGTTAAAAACAACTGCTTAGGCAGACTGAAGCAACTACAACTGTGCTTGAAAGGACTCAGTGTGTATCTCAAGTGGACAGCAGAACTGTTAAAATGGAAATGACCACCAGAGAGACCGCTCTGAAAGGAAAGGCTTTTAATAGGAAGAAATGGACCCCGAGCTCCAGGCTACCTCCCAAAATGGAAGAAAGGGAAAGGCCAGATCATGATCTGGCTTTTAAGGTGAATGTCCAGCTTGGGGGGAGGGCCCAGGTGGTCTGTAGTTCTCAGCATCAGGAAGGGCAGTGCCTCCCGCCAGCCAGACAGAGACACAGCAGGTGGGGGGGTTTATCTCCTGTTCCGGAGGCAGGCCTAGGTCTAGGTGAAATTTCTCCTGAGGCTGGCTGGGGGAGGGGACTGGGGTGTTGCCTGAATTCCAACCTAATAAGAACTTGACAGCATTGCCCATGTAGTACTGCTATTGGAGGCATAAAAGATGCAAGATTGAGGGGTCAAAGACCCAGCAAGGAGGCCCTCAGAGGTCAATCTTTGAAGCTATGAAGGTAAACTCTTAGCTGCAATGTAGACCCCAGGATGTTGGAGATGCCAGAACCATAAGACATCTGCTGAGGAGCTTCATGATCAGAGATAGCCCAAGAGAGAGGCTATGAGTGCTACAGGCAGCAGAAATTGAGAGTTGTGGCTATCTGAGCTGTTTGGAGCCTGGATGATTCTATCACAAGTTCTAGACACTGGGCATAGAGCTGCAAGATTTGTAGTTTGCTCTGTTAGGTTTCAGTCTTGCTTGGGTTTGATCATGCTATACTGTCGGGTGTTTCTCCAGATGTCGGGTTACTGCACGGGTCCCTGGCCCCCTGCTAAATGAGCCTGTCTCTCTGGCCAGCAGGAGACAGGAGCCATGAGGAAAGGTGAGCGCAGTGGCTGGACAATCACACGCAGCCAGGAGAAGTGTCCAAGCAGATCTCAAAACTTTATTTTAACATCCAGCCTTATCTACAATCTAGGGATGTGTTGCATTGCCTTGTCTCTTACACAAAGGGGGCTCAGTAAACAGGAACACAGCCAGCAGGAGTAAAACCTATTAGCACTTGTAAACAGGATTTAGGGCTGTCAGGCATCCCCCCTGCCTCCTGGGGGGCACAGGTGTGCTAGGAACAAAGGCATGAGCTACCATTTGGGCTCTCATCCGGATGCATATTAAAACTTAGCTAAACTTAGCTCTCAGGTATACAGCCAGGCTGGGTCCAACATCTCACTCTTTTCTGTTTGCTTGTAAGCAGGAGAGTTTGGCCACACACTCTGGGACCACCTCATACTTGTCATAATTGTGGGGGAGTTTAGCTCCAAACAGAACCCCTCAGACCCCAGAACAAGGAGTGAGCCTCCAAAGTGGGCTCCTCATATCCTGAGAGAAAATTACTGTTGGGGAGACAATATCTGGACCCTTAATGCCATGAGCTGTATCTCATTGACTTAAAAGCAATTAGCCTAGCCATGGAGATTGTACGAACCAAGATTGAGGAGGATTTATCCTGTTTTCTGAGCCCCTATTATTGGTTTAAGGGAGTCCTTAATGACTCCTGTATGATTAATAAAAGTTTAATACAAAAGCACAATATTTCTTTAGCCCCTCCTACCTTAGGAAATAATATAACATATAGTATAATATTTTTAGCCCCTAAGGAATAACATAGAACATAGTATAATACTTTCTCACCCCCAAGAAATAACATAAAACATAGTATAATAATTTTTTAACAGTTGCTTGAAGGGAATTTTGATTAGACTCTGTTAATGTCCATCTCTGCTCCAGCAATCTCAGGGCAAAGGCCAGGGTAGCTGGTTCTTGTCCTTCTCAGCAGAGTGGGGGCGATGGCCTGCAGGAGCAGGGTGCCATTTAGCTGCATCAGTGGCTTCTGTGGGAGCAGGGCGTCGTTCTGGCTGCATAGATTTGGGAGCAGCTGCTTCAAGTCCTGTCGGTTGTAAAGATGACTGCACTCTGGACCTTTAGAAGACATGGGAGGCAACTTGTATCCTCAAGAGTCCCCACATTCCTGTAAAGAAGCACAAATGTCTTGCTTTGCGGGTATCATCCGCAAGCGATTATTCATGTGGGGCAGGTCTCCCCAATGGGAAAGACACAGCCAAATCCTCTCCCAGGTCCTTGGCAACCTTTGTGGGGTCTCACTCCTAAAATTATATAATTCCCCCCTCTCTTGAGGATACCCCAATTGCTGTTGGGAAATGGGGACGAAGAAATCTCTCTCTGGTCTTTTTCCTGCTGAATAGGACACGAAGTTAAGGCAACTGGGGGTATCCCTCAAGAGGGGAGGGTCCCTAGCTAAGGCCCAAGAGAGAGAGAGACCCCTTAGCCATATATTACATTGCCAAGATTTTGTCCTATCTCACATTGTGAGGCAGGAGGTAGGGTGACTCCCCCAGAAGTGGGGAGTGGTTCACTGTTAGGTTGCTGTTCACCATGGAAACTCAAATCCATCCCTGGAATTGTTTACTGAATGGCATCGTAGCCTCTGATGTGGTTTGAGATGGTTCCTGTAATGGCTTGCAAAGCATAAGACATATATTAACAGTTATCAAGAGAAATAGATATAGCATTTTATTTTAATAACAGCACAAGTGTTATTATAGACAAACATTGTTTTGAAGCAATTTTCAGCAATAAATCCAAATATAGAGATCTAACCTGGAAATCACCAGATCCAGAGCAGTCTAGAAAGACAGTATCTATGTTGGAAAACATACCAATTATTTAGGAAGGTTTGGAAACTCAAAGTGTAGAGGCTGAAATAGTTTTCCTCAGATGTCTGAAATTGTACCCTGGAGTAGGGAATGTCTTAAAGAGTTAGTTTAAATACACAAATAAGACAATTGTTGAAATAATATCTTAGATGGTGACTCTGTGATTATCCACAATGAAGCAGAGTCCAGTCCTGTTAAATCAGAACAGCTGAATTCTAATATCAATCTGATTTTGAAAAAGAAAAAATGTGACAACCAATGTTGTTAGCTTAACATTAGGCCTTAATTAACCTGATATATAGTAATGATTCTTATAAACATAAGACAATTATGTTTTATCCATAACAGAATTTATATAAATATTTAATTAAGTTTTTCCAACACATTTTTCTAATAGGAAGATAGAAGCCACAATGACTGAAGTCCAATGATGACCATTTGATAGCATTAGCATGAACAAATAGAAACCATTTAAATCCACAATGTTTTTATATGTGAGAACCTTATTTTAGAAAATTAATACCAGTAAGAAACCTTTATCTTAAAAACTTAATTTTTCAATAAATTATATACTGACAAAGAAATATAGTTAGCCTGGGTGAGTACCTTAAGAGTTCTTTTTGTGGTTTCACAAGCAAAAGAACAGTTGTACTCTGTTTTATAAAAACTTAGACTAGAGAATCATTTAGTATTTAAAGCTGACTTGGGGTGTGACTTATCTTTTTGCAAAATCCAAAAATTAATTTTTTTATTAAAAGATTAAGCAAATATCTTTAGCTATATATAGAAATTTGTACTTGACAAATGAGTATAACTATTAAAGAGTATCTCTAACCATTGAAAAGCCTGATCCTTAACAGACCTATAAGACACTTTCTAGGGGCATTCTCCCCCCCCTTTTTTTTATTTATAAGCAAGCAAAAAACATATAGTACTTACAGCAGACAATGTCTCTAACCATTTAGCAATAGATGAGAAAAGAAACCTTATGTTTTTTTCTTTTGACTCAGTTTACCCACATAATCATGGACTCTAACATCACAAGGACACAAATCTCCTCGTTTTATTTCCCTTACATTCGTCAATAAACCAGTTGGCCAGACCAGTTTATAAGGAAGTATTGGAAATATGGCTATTTCTGGGTCTGTATCCAAAGAGCTCTTTTGAATACAGAGTCAGATTGAGCACAATAATATCTTGATTTTTCTATTATTGTTTAGTCCAAGATTGAGAACCAGTACATATAGCTGGCTTTTATAGAATTGGCGTCTAACACATATTTAACTTATATAGAATTTAGAGAAATCATATCAATCTGACTTAACTATTAAATTATATAAAATAAGTAATAAGAATTAGACATCCTTATTAATAGGAAATTAGACATTTTTATGTAATGTCTCAGTGAATGTAGTTTTAAGAAAATTGACAACCCATATCTTTAATATTATGTATACATTTAGGCAAAACACAATACCTTTATCATATCTGGAAAATTTTGCTACCTTGATAACTTTTGAATATCTCTGACAATTCAACCTTCATAGAATTTTTAAAACTGATTGAGGTACACTGAAAGAAAATAATAAGTCTGTGGCATAGCTAAAATTAGCACATTGTACATTAGACAGGTGCCCTTGAGTAACCCAGAAGAAGGAATTTCTTATCCCAGTAAGCATATAAATTGACCAGAAACCAAATCAATCACAAATTGACCAGAAACCAAATCAATTGAATTCAGCCTGCAGGGCCTTCCCTTAAAGTCCCATGGGGTCTCAGCCATCTCTTGGGGAAAGGCCTCATCGCCATATCAGATTCCTTAGTCCATAGGCAACAAAGACCAACAACCAAAAGAGAGGCAAAACTCAAAATCATAAAGGCAAAAATCAATTTCTCAAGCTGCTGGTCGCCCCCTACAAACAAAAGGCTGGGGTTAGCCCTGAGTGACCATTGTAATTCAGCCCCAGGGGGCTTGCACCTGGATTTCTGACAAGGTAGAACCCCGCGTTTTAGACTGGCTGAAAGATATTACTTCTGTGGCATATTTTCTAAATATGAGAAAATAGCAGACATATAACCCAAGGACACAAATCATCATCCTCATTGGTAGTTTCACTAAAAGCAATATCTTTATTCCTATGATTTAGGAAAATATATCAAGGCAAATTCTAAATATATAGGGCAAATTTTAAAAGATCTAAATATAAATGAATTTAATAAATAAGCTTAAAATAGAGTTATTAAAATGTTGACAGTATTTTAAATTCAGTTATTTGGAGTTTTCAGTTTCTAACATAATGGAAGATGAATATCATCTAGCTTTTCTAAGTCCTCGTGTATATATCCTCAGGGGGAAAATGGCACAAGTTTGATGGAGAAATACAAATGCAAGAGTTTATCTTCTGGTGTTTTGTAGCACAAGAGGTGTCAGAAGTACATGATAAGATCGTTTCCATCCAGGGTAAAGGGAGTCTTTGATGTGATATCTTCATTAATTGATGAAATCATCTGGTTGTAGCTCTCATTTATTTAGTTCTTTCTCTCCAAAGAGCTCAATATGGAAAAACTGTAACCAATTCTGAACGTTTAGTCACCAGTTTTAAAAATTCCATAAAAAGCCTGGTGCATGGTGCATACACCTTTAATCCCAGCACTTGGGAGGCAGACGTAGGAAGATTGTGGTGTGTTTGAGGCCACACTGAGACTACATAGTGAATTCCAGCTCAGCCTGGGCTAGAGCAAGACCCTACCACAAAAAAAATCCATAAAATAATGTCTCTCTTTAACAGAGATGGCTCATACAATTTTTTTATCCATTTTATGGACTCTACAGCAATTCTTTTACAATATAATTTATTTTAAGGAGTAGATATTACATTTAAGATAAATAGTGGTAATCTTTGGCTCAGGAAGCTAAAAGTTTTAATTTTGGCAATAAAAATTGTATAGTGCCATTTGTCTATTTAACCACCAACACAGAGGATTGGAGAGCATATATTAAATGAAATGTTATACAATGGGATAAGTATTATAAGTAGATTTAAGCATTTGTCCACTAAAATAAGTTTCACTACTACTGTGCAACTTATTAGAAATGTTCTATGTAGGAATAGTTCTTTTTATTTTTATTTTTTCAAAATGAAAGCTCACTGTGTATCCCAGTCTAGCTTCCAATTTACCATAGTCCTCTTGACTCTGATTTCAAGTGCTAGGATTGCAGGAAATTACCACCACACTAGCCAGATATATTATTTCTAATAGAATTTTTCTACTGTTAAGGTGGAGACGTTCTAACAAGAGAAGAGTTTTAAGATTAAAAAAATATATTTATTTATTTGCAAGCAATGAGAGACAGAGAGAAGAGGGACAGACAGGGAGAATGGGCACACCAGGGCCTTTAGCTACTGCAAATGAACTCCAGATGCATGCACAACTTTGTGCATCTGGCTTTATGTTGGTACTGGGGAATTGAACCTATGTCATTAGACTTTGCAGGCAAGTTCCTTAAGTGCTGAGCAATCTCTCTAGCCTAAGAGTTTTAAGATTTTTTTTTTTTTTGAGACAGGGTCTCACTCTAGCCCAGGCTGACCTGGAATTCACTATTTCTACTATACTTTAAACAATACATTGATTATACTATTTTTTTAAATGTGATTTTAATTTTTCTCTCTTCATACATTTAACTTTGAAATATTCTTTGATTATTAGAATATCCTTTTCATTTTTTTCTTTTTTCTAATATATTGTGTTTCTCTTTCCCTCCCTAACACTCTTCCATATTCCTCTTCTTTTGCCTTTCTGTAATTAACCTTGTCTCTCTATTTCTCCATTATTCACTTCATTTAGTGCAAACACTATTTCCCTAAATACCTTAAATAATTTATAACTTTGTTGCACAGTATACATTCATTTTGCC
>PVHP010016075.1:0-36440 GCA_004024765.1 Zapus hudsonius | reverse complement strand
GTCCTTCCAAGCACAGAGTATTTCCAAAATATGCTCTCTCTCTCTCTCTCTCTCTCTCTCTTTCTCCCTCCCTTTTCTTCCTAATATGAATCTTCCGTATGCATTATGTTTCTCTGAACAGGTCAAACTCCCTGTTACAGGTTGTCATGGTATCTTGAATCTATATGTCATGGCATTCACTTTTCATGGTTAGAAATTTAATACAGATTAATTTGCTATTTCACTAGATTTTGAAATTCTGGGCGTTACCTTTTCTTCTCACTTTACATTTCCACTGGTTAACAAAATGATGAAATATAGAGCATGCTCAGTGTGCATCCTTAAGTGCATGTTCAGTAACATATGTATTTCATATATTAAACACACACATGTTCAGTAATATAGATATCCAAAGGGAGTAACTGACTATAAGACATGGGTAAAGCATTGTAAGAACTTTATGAGTAAGTTAATGAATGGAGGGATGGCACTGTAGTGAGTAAAAAGAAAAGAGTTCCTTTGATTCCTGCTAGATGACATGGTTTGGCACTAACCACTAGGATTTATAGTCTCTTATTGCACATGAATGATTTTATATAACGTCAGCATCGTACACAGTTGCTTTATGACAGTGCCTCAGGACAGTCCAGCTTGAGAACACTGGGCTGAGTGCTTACAAAGCATAGGTGAGTGCACGGGTTCAGCCTTTCAGTACTGCAAAACAAATAACAAACATAAAATAAAACCTAGTCAACGAAGACCCCAAGGATAGTTTTTACCATTTTTTGAATGGGTGTGTATCCTCATTTCCATCTGACACTAGCTACTACTGACCGCTTCTTTGTGAAATGCACCACGAGCTCTCCTCTGCTTCTCTTTCCTCCCAGATATAAATATCAAGCTTCCTGGCTCTAATGTATCAGAACCAAAAGTAGAACAAAACTTTAGTTTCTGAAACATACTACAAAAATATGTAATGTAAGATCTCCAATCAGCCCCTCCTGATACACATTTCCTGAGTTGTGCCTAGTTCCCAGGGCATGCCAAATCCCTTGTAACAAGCCAATAAATCCAACTTTATATGTCTACAGGGAGTTCTTGGTGGTCTTTCAGAAGAGGACTTTCATGGTACAAAGAACATTTTAGCCAATGGAAGACCATGTGCAGAAGGTGTCTCCCCCTCTCTACAGTGAGTAGGGAGTCTGTACAGGAAGTCGTGTCTTTGATCAGAGTTGGAGAGAGAAGGCACATTCAAGCTGTGATGGCTGAGTTACTCTTACTAGTCAGCAGTGCTCTGGTGGGAAGAACCTACAGAAGACAAGTCATGACGCAATGCAAGTGTCTCCCAGTTTTATAAAAAACAGTGTGACAAGGTAGTTTTGTCTACATTTTATTTCCTGTAGTGAGATACAAATCACTTATTAAGTAGGTTTACCTCAGATCATTTTTTAAATGAAAGGCAGAAACTAATAATAAAGAAAATGGGACCCTAAAGAATAAGGTATGCTGTGCATCTTCCTGTTTGTAAGGATCCTGGTTTCTTTATCAGTTTGGCAGATAACATCTAAAGACGATATCTGACTGAGAGTTTTAGAGATCTTCATGTCATGGGGAGGAACGTCCAAATCAAGCATAGTTTATGGAAGGAAGGGATTTATTCCAAGCTCACAGATCCTGGGGGGAAGTTTCTACTGTGGTGGAAGAAGCCACTTCCATACATCCAAGCAGAGAGAAACAACCAAACAGCCTATGAAAATCAAAAGCAGAAAGCGCAAATGGGCAATAACCAGCAGGGACCCACGCAGAGCTTCAACTATACCTTTGGGCTGGAAATAAGATCTGCCTCAAACATACCTTAAGTCTGGACTGCAGGATCCCCTGTAGTGGCATCTCCAGCCAGGCAGATGGAGGTCCAAGTTAAAAGCTTGAATAAAGCACCTGAGTCTATGGGGAACATACATTCAAACTGCCACACTAAGGTTGAAAATACTAAGAGACAGATCACTGGGTCTGTGTTGTTAAACACAACAGCCCCTAACACATGTGGTCATATTACTTAAATGTATGCTCACTTGTATTTTGCATATTGTTTTTGTCCTCTATTGATTTAGGTGGTGATGCTTATTCACCACAGTGAGGGTAGACCCTTAGCCATCTATGGTATTTAATGGAGGGACCTTTGGGGGGTGACGAGAATTAGACAAGGCTCTCATGATGGAATCCTGGGAACTTTTACATATGCATCTTGGGACTCTGCCAGCAAGAAAGAAGTTACTAGATGAGGCCTCTAGACATGGCTCCTCAAATCAATTCATGGGAGCTTTTTTAAAATTAATTAGCCTGCCCCAATAATTTCCTTATAGTCATGAGAAATAGACAAAGACAGTTAAAACTAAGCAAAATTAAACACTCAGTTTCTCCATCACATTAGTCACATTTTGGGTATGAAATAGATGTGTAGGTCGTAGCTCTACATCAGAGTGCAAATAGAACATTTCTTTTACTGTAGAAAATTATCAAAGAGCATTTCTCCAGACAGTTTCTGCTAAGGATAGAAAAGTTAAGTGGAATTAGAAAAAAAAAATGAAGGATTTTGAGGTGAAATAAATTGCTTTCAAAGCAAGAACTCTAAGCTAAAAGTAAATTTTAATGAATTTCCCCTAAGCAGTTGATGCTGGCATGTAAAATAGAATCATAGCTTTTCCAAAGTCCTTCCTCCTCAGAGAATTCTATTTATATATATATGTGAAATTTTACTGATGTTTTCAACAAGGTACATCGAATAACAATTTTTTTTAAATCCCATTAAACTATGAAGTTGAGTTATATCCAAGTTTGATTAAAATTTGAGGTTCAAAGATTTATCTGTCATGTTACATTCCTAATTAGAACTTAGGGTTTCTCAGATGTGTGTCATACAGATAAGTTATTTATTCCCTTCACCTTGTCTCTTAAGGTCTCTTAGGGTTGTTTACATCCTATCACTAGATGGTATTTGAAAGCAAAACCAGAAAGGCTGCAAGTGTACTTGCATTTATCACAGGATGATGTTAAAACCTCTCACAAACACTTCTGATGATCTTAATTCAGTAATTTGGCATATGCTCACAGAAACAATGGTGTGTTCTGACTCTTGCTAGACTCTTAATGAGGGAAGGGAGTGTCAGCTGGGAGAAGGAAGGGTCTGGGATGTTTGGGATATTGTGATTATAAGTGATAAGTTGAGCAAGGGACTGGGCATGGGATGAAACATGCAAAAATACAAATGATTATGCAAGGCTGCATCATGACTCCCCAGGTACATTGCAGTGATGGGTCCGCAGATGTGGAGAGGAAGCTTGATAAGATCCAGACGGTATCATGAAGATGTGGAATTTTGTGTTGATCCATGGCTAGTTGAAATGCTAGAAAGGAAGAATTTTTACACATGTACGTGAGTATGAAGTGTGTGCATGTGTGTATTGTGTGTGCTCATGAGTAGGTGCAGGTCACATGGACCCACATGTGTGTGTTGTATGTGTTCATGTGTAGGTGCAGGTCACGTGTACACACATGTGTATGTTCATGAGTAGGTGAAGGCCACATGCACACACATGCTTATGGAATCCAGAGGTGAGTATCAGGTACCTTCCTCAATCTCTTTCCACCTTAATTTTTTTGTGACAAGATCTCTTTTTGTGCCTGGAACTTACCAACTAGATGAGATGTTGTCGTTTGTATCAACTGTCTCTCATAGAGTCATGCATTTTCAATACTTGGTCCCCAGCTGGTGGCAGTTTGGGAGACGGAGCCTTGCTGGAGGAGGTGTGGCTAGAATGGTAGAGCCCAGCTTTCCCCTCACCAGAGCTCAGCTCACGCTCTCATGCTGCTTTCTGCCAGTTGCTGTGGCAGGAAGTGACACCCAGCCTCTTTTCTATCATCCGTTCTCTGCCATAAGGATTTTCCCCCAGGAGACTATAAGCCAAATTTTTGGTTTGTCCTAGCAATGCAAATGTCACCAAAACACTGGACTAGCTGTCTAATAACCCTCAGGGATCTTCCTGTCTCTGCCTCCCTAGTGTTGTGACTACAGGTGAGTACCACCACAGCCAGCTGGGTGCTGGGGAATCTGAACTCAGTACTTAACCAGTGGAGCTATCTCTCCAGCCCAAAGGTAGGTGTGTGTGTGTGTGTGTGTGTGTGTGTGTGTGTGTGTGTGTGTGTGTGTATGCTAGGATCCCTTTATGTAGTCCACATTGGTCTCAAACTCTAAGTAGCCCAAGCTGGCCTCAAACTCCCCACCCCCCACATCAATGACTGTATTTCTGGGATAAGAGAAGTGCACCAATGCAACCAACTACTTCCAAAGATTCAGACCAGAAAGAAATGTAAGGCTGCATTTTCCATACCAACTCACCTCTAGTCCAATAACTGAAGTTAAGATCAGTGAATACTGTATTAAAAATATCATTTTGTGCTTCATTAAATTTAATGGCCAAAACTTTTGTTTTAAATAAGAACATTGCCCTGAAAGTTGAACAAAAATTTAATTTCATACTATGTGCCAATTTTTTTCATATTAAGGATATGTAAAAAAGTATCATTAAGAGGCTGTAGTTTGAACAGAATTTTATTTTTCAATTGCATAAAATTTCATTTCCTTCTGAATTGTTGTGAATTCTTTGTCATGTTGTTTTATCAATCTACTTAAATTTGATGATAATGCTTGTGCATGTGAAATCTATTAGTATTTCTCTGAACTTTGCCCTTTTGAATCAAAAGGTAAAAGTAAGAACTGGAACATGTCTTTGGATGATCACAGAGATTACCTGTCATGTAACTTCCGTAACTCAGCAGAACAGCTCTGAAATTCTCATGATCCAGTATAAAATTAACGTATGATGTATAGAGGTAACAATCTACTTGGACATGGTTAGGTTACATCAGAGACCTAACATTCTCCAGGCCAGGAAAAAGATTCTATAATAGGGTTTGCCTTTGTTCTGATGACAGTCCACGTTTACAAGCAGAAAAGAAGAATCAATCTAGGAAGAGGAAATAATTAACATGCCTCTGAGGAAAGATGACAGCAAAGATAGCCATGATGCCTTACCCTTCTGGTAATGTCCACAAGAAAAAGCCATTTACAAACTGCTTTATCTTGCATGCTTTAGTGACAGAAATGCCTGTTACAAATCTGTGTAGTTCATATCATAATCTGGAATCTCAGATCATTATAATAGCACTCTGAATTCTTATTCTTCAGATTCTGTGTGTACAAAGTCAAGTTTGATTAAAGTCTTGTTTCTGAAATAGATTTTGTTATAGAAAATGAGTTCTCAGATAGGATTATCCACCATAATGAAATGTATAGGTTTTAATGGTAAAACACAATTTAGCATTTGGATTAGCATATATGGTGCGTTGTATATTTTCAAAAACAATTTTAAAATTTTATTTATTCATTTTCAAGCAGAGAGATACAGAGAGAGAAAGAGAGAGAGAGAGAGAGAGAGAGAGAGAGAGAGAGAGAGAGAGAGAGAGCACACCAGGGCCACCACCTTGTGGGTCTGGCTTATATGGGTCCTGGGGAATTGATCCCAGGGCCTTAGGAACTGGAGGCAAGTGCCTTAACCGCTGAGCCATCTCTCCAGCCCCAGGTGCTTTGTATGTTAATGTCCCCCATAGCCTCACATACTTTTGACGAAGCTTTCTAGTTAATCTCCAGCAGGCAGAGTCCTGGAGGAGCTGTGTCATTGGGAGCGGATCTCGAGACCTGCCCTGTGTGTGGAGAACCAGGTTATGCTTGCTGGTGATAGTTGTTTTTGTCTTTCTGCTATAAATGTGTGATGAAGTGAGTCAGCTTCTTCCACCATGACGAAGCCTCCCCTGGAATCTGTCAACCTGAAATAAACCCTTTCCTCCCATAAGCTGCTTCTAGTTGGGTGTTTGTCCCAGCAAAAAGAAGGGAACTGTGATAACAGGTTGTTTATAAATTTATTTTCTATGATGAGTTTATTCTGAGGCTGATAAACTTTGATCAGTAAACAAGAGAACATCTGGACACACAAACCTGAAGACCAGATCTAGAAATATGGAGAAGGCCATTCACTATGAATTAAACCATAATCCTCCCAGAGCTCTTTCATATTAACTGAATATTCAGCTGAGAGGTACACACACACACACATGCAAAAAATCAAGTGTGAATCTGAAGGATGAGTGGGAAAAGCTTTATCCCTGACTCAAAGCCAGAGAGGAAATTGAGTTTAAAACTCACTGGTGGAGGGCTGGAGTGATGGCTCAGCAGTTAAGGCACTTGCCTCCAGTGCCTAAGGCCCCAGGTTCAATACCCCAGGTCCCACATAAGCCAGACCCACAAGGTGGTGGCTCTGGTGCTCTCTCTCTCTCTCTCTCTCTCTCTCTCTCTCTCTCTCTCTGCTTGAAAATGAATAAATAAAATATTTTAAAAAAACTCACTGGTGGAGATGAATGCAGTTATCAAAGAAATCATTCATAGAACCAGCTATGAAGATTGTTTTGAGGATAAGGAGGGATTTCAAACTGATGAGCTGGTTAAGCACCAGAAGCAGTTTTTGAATTCAGGGGCTCTTCTGGCTATCTGTTGCTTAATGCTGAGCCACCTCAAAACTTAATGGCTTAGAACAATAACTAAACAATTCTCATTACTTTAAGAACAGAGCAAGAAGAGCTCATTCGAGGTCTCTCCTGACAGCTGGATTTCAAAGCATCTGAAGGCTCAGCTGGATGAAATGTTCCTGAGTCCCCACTCACCTGCCCTGCCCTTACCTGGAGAGCTGGCTGAGAATTTCCTTCTCCTCTTGCTTTCCCACATGACTGGATTGAGTTTCTTTACCATATGGCTCTCAGGGGTGTCCGGAACTGTTGCTGATTGCACAGTGTGAGACCCCACCAGACCCAGGGACAGCTGCAAGGCATTTTAGGAATCAGCCTTGGAAGCCATGTTGGCATCACTGTTGACACATTCAACTCGGTTTAGACAGGTCAAAGGTCAACACATGTGTGGTAGTGACTGAACTAACAGAATATCTATGGAAATGAATTAGAGACAAGAAATGTCAAAAGCCAAAGCAAATTCTTTAGGCACTACCGGAGCCACAGCACTCATTTCTATTGTAGGAATCTATTCACTTTCTGCTTGTTCACTCTTATGGGTGTTTATAAACAGCAAAAACAGGTTGGCATGGTAATGGATGAAGAGCAGACTTTACCACTCATCCTAACTCTACTTCCCTTAAAGACCCGTCCACATTTTCTTTATCATAATCGTGACTCAGAACAATACACCTATAGTTTGATTGATTACCTTAGTACATCCAAATTCCTGTCTTCAAAAACAGATAACTTCAGGGCTGGAGAGATGGCTCAGTGGGTAAGGTACTTGCCTCCAGTGCCTAAGGCCTGGGTTTCAATTCCCCAGGACCCACATAAACCAGACCCACAAGGTGGTGGCCCTGGTGCTCTCTCTCTCTCTCTCTCTCTCTCTCTCTCTCTCTCTCTCTCTCTCTCTCTCTCTCTCTCTCTGTATCTCCCTGCTTGAAAATGAATAAATAAAATATTTAAAAAACAACAACAAAAAACAGATAACTTTATATCTTTTATGTTTTTAAAATTTTTTTCTCTCCCACACAACTTTTATTATGCTTTCACTTTGCTTATTCTACGGCTCACAGTAGCCCACTTTACTGTGTGCCTAATTAAAGACTTGGGTATGTCTTCACCTGACCCTATTAAGATGGAGGAACTTACTAAATTTGATCATTTCTTACTTTGCAAATCACAGTAATGATTTACTTTCACATACCAAAATTTATAAAATTTAAAACATATCTGTAAAATGAAAACTTCAATTCTATATTGCATACCAATTTTAGAATTTATGGTGGAAAGGCTATAAAGTTTTTTCAACATGTCATAACTATGTAAATATTACTCTTTATAATCAAATAGTGTTATTAAGTGTAGAAAAAAATGTAACAATTTCTCATGTAGCCTTTCACATGAATAATTGCATTTTAATATCAAGATCCAGTGGATTTTTGTTTTGTTTTCGAGGTAGGGTCTCACTCTATCCCAGGCTGACCTGGAATTCACTATGGAGTCCCAGGCTGGCCTTGAACTCATGGTGATCCTCCTACCTTGGCCTCCCAAATGCTGGGATTAAAGGCATGTGCCACCATATCCAGCTAGGATGTTCGTATTTTAAATGCAATCTTTTGCTTAAAACGAGAATCCATTTCTTATTTGGATCAGTTTGTTCTTATATTTGTATGCTATTTTCATTTTTTAACATATTGTTTTATTTTTCTTGGCTCATTCTTCCTGTTGCTAAGTTCTTTCTGCTTTTTGGCAATGGTATTTTTAAAATATAAATCCATTTCTTAATGAAAAATTATTTTTGGCATCCCTGTGATGTATTACGTAGGCACGCTTTGCAGTGTTCTCTGCTTTCTTGCCTCACTCTTTTATTAGTTCTGCATTATGGGCTGAACACATAGCTTCTAATGATATTTTTGCAAGAGTGACAAAATGTCAGTTTCAAGGTTATATTATTAAAAACATGGTTTCCATTTTTAGTTTCTGTAGGTTTTCTTAGGTTGCTGGTCTTAAAGCATGACATTGGGAGGAAGCCCCGAGAGAGGCTTGCCCACACCCATGTGTTCCTGAGGAATATCTGGTTCAGCGATCAGAGGAGACTAGGCATGACCAACTGGTTGAATGCAGCCTCCCTCAGCTGCGTCACCCTTCCTGACCTGACGTGAGTTCTCAGACAAGAATTTTTAAGCTGCTACATCTTGTGCTTAACCTATGTAACATAGATGATGGAAGCAGATTTTGGTAAGTGGAAGTGAAGGGCTGCAGAAATCAAACCGTTAAATTCTGAAGAGGTTTAGAACAGGCTGTAGGTTTTGGAGAGCAACAGGGAAATCTAAGAGTGGTGAAGCAGTTACCAATAGAACATTCATGGGTTTTAGAGAGGGTTTTCATGAGGACTTGCAGGAAAATGAGTTAAATATTACAAACAACAGGGAAGGGATCCTTGTTGCTTAGTATCAGGCACATAACAAAACTACATGTAACAAAACTGAAAAGGAGACAATGTGCCTAATTTACTGAATGACTTAGGAAAGGAAGTAAAAGTGCTGCCTGTTTTCCTCTTGATATTTTTGGTAAAATATAAAAAGAAATTGTAAATTAAGGGGATTGTCCTTCAATATAAGGATATATAAATATAAAGAGTCAGGAATTAATAGTTCAGAAGATTCAGTCTCCCCAGCTGACAAATGATCATAGTTAGGAATGAATTTCAGAGCAAGGATGAAATTCTAAAACTTGGCTAAAACAACGAAATTATGAGCACTTCTATCAAATATCATAATTAAAATCTCAGGAAGATGTGAAGTGGTAAATAAGCATGATTGATAGTCAGATGAGGGCTGGGGAGAAAGATCACTGGTTAAAGGTGCTTGCTTTCAAAGCCTGCAGGCCTGGGTTTGATTCCTTGGGAACCACATAGTGGTGCATACATCTGGAGTTCATTAACAGTAACAAGAAGCCTGGAGCACCCGTAGTGTTACTCCAAGAGAATTCATAGGAGGCCCTGGGCTATTTGTGTTGGGTAATTTGGAAAATTAAGGAATGACTTTGAACCTCAAATTCTACTGTCAAAGAAGCAGATGCAGAAATCTGGTCAAGTACCAGGTACCTTTCATGATAAATAAAAGATAACACAGGCAGAACTAAGACCCTGGTGGGCAAATTATCCCTAGGTCATGAGACCTAACTGGGTACATTCCAACCAGGGCCAGGCTAGACCCCCAAATTTCTATTGGGCTGGAGAGATGGCTCAGCAGTAAGGCACTTGCCTGTAATACCTAACAAACCAGGGTTTGATTCCCCAGTACCCACATAAAGCCAGATGCAAAAAATGATGCATGCATCTGGAATTCCTATGCAGTGTCAGGAGGCCCTGGCATACCCATTCTCTCTGTCTCTGTCTCTCTCTCTCTCTCTTTCTTTCTCTCTCCTTGCAAATAACTAAATAAAATATTTATAAAAAAGAATTTCTACTGAGTAGTGAGGTTTGAATGTCTTCTACATTCTCTCATTTTGAACAGAAATGCCTATTGCAAGTATCTTATATTGGTCCCTCAATTGTTTAGTGTGTGTGTGTGTGTGTGTGTGTGTGTGTGTGTGTGTGTGTGTGTGTGTGTGTTTAGGAAATTTATCTCTTTGATTACATAGGTCAATGGATAGATGAGAATTGTACTTAAGGAACTTGACCCAAGGCACCTCATTACACATGAACTTCTTGGCACTGGGGTAGATCCAACTGAGTTCAGCTCCTAGGAGCTTGTTGACATAAGAAATTCAGGAGACTGAGTCGAGGGAGGAAGACAGACAATTTGTATCCATTTCTATCTCATAGTTCTCTGCATCTCACAGACTGGGAAATACCAGGTACCTAGAGGTATTAGGTATCTACTTCATGTACCAAATCATGGTTTTCCACTGTGTTGCCTGCAGAAATTTCATTGAGTCATAATGTCCAGATGTGTGAAAATTCCCCACAGAAACCAAGAAATCCATAAGAAGCATTTTGATTTACATTTTATCTCATTAGGTCCTTTGCTGTAAAATGAAATGAAAATAGTCTACTAATTTATGTATCAATCCAGAAATTGTCATGGGCTAAAAACATTAACCAGGCATCCTAATATACTGTTTTCTTATTTTATTATAGCTAACAAATTACGAGATGTGATTAATCTTGAACAATTTTTGTTCTCTCTATAACATGTATTAGGTCTAACCTAAATTCTGATGCTGAAACTTCAACTATTTAGCACAATAATATTTAAGATAATGAGAAACACACTATGTCTCAGAAGGATATCCTCATTAAGTTAAGCTTACTTCAACAAACATAAATGAAAAACATTCCTCCTGACTAGACATTTATTTTACAAGCTTCTGTGCCCTTTAGTTAGTGGAAGTTAGACTAAAATATGACAGACTCTTTCCAATGACAGGCAGAATGCATTTTAAAATGTGTAAAAGTATACAAGGGCATTTATAACCTTTTGAGCCAAACCCATATGGCAAGTAATATTTGCAAAGCAAATATTTTGACAGTGTTTCTTCCCTTTTCTCTGCAGTTGTGTAAGCAAAAGCCAAGTCCTAGCAACTGGCACAAGTCCATGGAAACCCTGACCAAGCAAGTGCTCTACTAGCACTGGCCAGAGAAAATGAGTGTTTCATTGTATTTCAAGCTAACATTTCTTTAAGATATGTTTACTAAGGAATAAAACATCTGTGGTGGAATCTTAAAACATCTATGTGACTGGGTTAAGAAGATACTTATTATTTTCTATTGTCTGTTGTGTGAATTATGGCCACATTGTTGCATGGAATATAAACTTTAAGCTACAGAGGATGGGTATTTGTTAATGCCTCTCTAACAATGCACACTGCAGACTTCAAAACTGCTTGTCTCGTAGATTCTACAGTGAGTAAGGAAATACTCCAAAATATATATTACTTTGGGCATCATCTCACATGCTAAAAAGTTTTGTATGATTTTCGCAAATAAGTATTTTTCTTTCCAAAGATGTTTTGTAAGTTTAGCAAAATCTACCCATTTTGCATGGTTTTAAGATTCTCATAAGCTTGTGTAAAAGATGGAATCGTGATATGGCTTCTTTCTTTGATTACCACTGTTTTGATCAAAGAAAAATGATATAATTTATTAGCCAGTATACGTAATGGATTATGCTACTTTCTTAAGTTTTTATGTATTTTAAATGAGGATTGGGCAATGATTGCATTTATTACTAGCAGATCACATCATTAATATTTAAAGAAAACATAGAAAAGGCTCTTTTTATAAACTGTATAACAAATTTAATGCTCTCAAGATTCACATTCATGATAAATATGTTTTAAAGAGAAAAAAAACTTGTTCAAGGTGAATCACACCTCATAATTCACTAACTATAATAAAACAAGAAAACAGTATATTAAGATGGCATGGTTAATGTTGTTTTAAGTCCATGACAATTTCAGGATTGATACATTAATTAGTAAACTATTTTCATTTTCATCTTATAGCAAAGTACTTAATGAGACAAAATGTAAATCAAAATGAATATTATGGACTTCTTTCTTTCTATGGGGGAGTTTTCACACATCTGGGCATTATGTTTCAAATGAAATTTCTTCAGGCGGCACAGTGTGAAACCATGATTTGTTACATAGAGTATGTTGCATTCATAATTAACTCAACTACCAGTGTTTCCTACGAAGGGGAAGTATCTCTGCCTATCTTTCACAAAAGGAAGAGAAATGTTTTTCTTCAGACATGCATTTCTCTTGCTGCAGGCATCAAGTCTGTTGATACCAATGCCTCCTGTGATCCTAATAAATTATGAAACAAAAGGCCGGGTCTCTTTCGGCACACCCCAGTTCTCCAAGTTCTGGTTTATCACAGGGAGCTCACGAGTCCTGCATCACACTCATCTAATGGCATTGAAACCCAGTTAAGGCCAGAATGGAGAGGGACTGACATCAGAGTAATATGTCAGTAATTGCTCATCACCTGCTGACATAAAAAAAAAAACCAAAAAAACAAAAAACTAGACAGGCAGCAGGTTGTTGGTTGAGAGTCTTGTGAAAGATGCTTTCAGGGAAAAGGCATTAAAGCCAAGGATACTTGAGAGCACTCCACTATGTCAGACCAGAAATGCGCACAAAATATATAGATTCTTTTTCTGAGTCTATGTAAAAAGTTTTCTGTTCATGCCACTTTTTATTTTGATGAGTTCAAACCCATTTACCCTCCATTTGGGCAGGTTTAGACTAATATTTATCTATGCTGAATATAACGTGTGCATATGTGTCTCAAGTTTTTGTGGCAGCAAGAGATATATCCTTGTTTAGTGAACTCACACTGACATTTATAACTCTTTAAAACGATGTTTCTTCTGGGGAAAATGCATCACAATGGATATCTGAAAATTACACCGTATGCTTTACATTTAGCTTTTCTGGGTTTTCCTTCCTTCTTTTCTTTCTCTCTCTCTTCTTCTCCTTCCTGATCCTCCTTTTTTTAACCTCTCACAGGCTGGTTAAGCCCTCTACCACTGAGCTACTCGAGCTATTCTGAGTTCATTTTCTCATTTTGTCATTGCCAACAGATTAATTTAAAAAAATTACATTAATATAGAAGAGCGCCAGGCATGGTGGTGCACACCTTTAATCCCAGCAGTCAGGAGGCAAAGGTAGGAGGATTGCCATGAGTTTGAGGCCACCATGAGACTACATAGTGAATTCCAGGTCAGCCTGGGCTAGAGCAAGACCCTACCTTAGGCAGAGGTAATGGGCTATTTTCACCAATCATTAATCCAAAATTGTAAGAAAACAGAGGGATACAAAACTGGTACAGTATGTCCTATATGGAAACAACTTCTATAAGAATAAGAAACAGCAAGAGTTTACATGCTTATGCAGGTGACATAGATCAGAATTGTGGTTCCCTTGGACAGGACTGACCAGATACCCAGATTGTGCTGTTGGTAGATCGGGCAGTACGATGACATGACTTTGGGAATGAAATCAAATGTATTCTTAGTCCAACTTGGAAGATATTGAAAAGGAATTTCTAAAAGGTGGTAATAGACAAGAAAGTGAGAGAGGTCAACATAGCAGGGCCTCAAGTAATTGAGTGTCTTGGACAAATTCTTTTAATGGTCCACAGTATTATTGTCCAGGTACTCATCAATGGAGAAGCCAAGCAGCCCCACAGAACCCATTACCAGGATTATGCAACCTTGGTAAGGAGGTCATAAACCAGATTTGTTTTGTTCCTTGAATATTTGGAAGCAGCTGGTTTTTTTTTTTGATACAATAGCAATGACAGCTATTTTAATTAGCTTTTTGCTATATGCTTATACACACATTCTTATCTACAGTTATTGCAAAAAAAAAAACCCGTTAATTAAGCTTCCTTTTTTCTCAAAAGTCTTTAGGCATCTGTTATGATATTCATTATCTCACTGTTGCAGTTATTTAATCAAACATTTATTTGTTCATTCTGAAGATATTTAGTTTACTTACTATGTATGTGTCACATAGTGTTCTAAATGTTAAACATGAACAAGAAGGCAGAGACCCTGCTGTCTTGCAACCAAAGACACTACCCAACAGCATTGCCAAGACAGGGACCATACCCTCATCTCTTCATTTCCCGTAATCTGAGGCAGGTTATGGTAACTAACATCTATCATGCATTGTGCCTTGCTCAGCATTTCTGCTCTGCACTAGGCAGCATTCCAGCCGACAACTAACACATCTTTAAAAGTAAAGAGGTTGAGGTTCCAAATTATTCCTGTGTCCTAGCAACTGGAACCATAGAACCCACTTCTCTCCAACTACTCATGGCATACTTTCTGTCTATCTTGAAACAACACTATTTTCCTTTGCTCAGTGGGACATTTTCATCAGCACACCTAGATTTTTTTTTCTGTTTCAGTTCTATGATGTACTAGATAAAAAGATGTTTACCCCAATTAAATCATCTTGGGGTTAATTCTGATGTCTTTACTTGGGGTAAACAACCAGGAAATTTACCAGGTGCATAGAGTCACTGTAGTTGGCCCATCTTGGAACTAGAGATGGCCTCTGTGGTCAGCACTCAGTGCTAGTTCCCAGTCAAAAGACCCTAAACTTCTAGGCTGACTTACAACAATTCAAAGGAAAATATCATATTGCATTTAAAAAACACTGTAAAAGGTCATCAATAGTCTTAACTGGATCTACAATGAGTCGAACACCACTGAACAACCAGGTGAGATGTGCCCACTGATGCAACAGTGGTGTATGATGGCTATGGGAGGCAACTAACTGCTCTCTGACTGGATTTGAGGCCTGCTCAATGAAAGGAAATTAACCCCCAGTACAGAAAACCTAGTCAAAAGCCTATGGCTGGGAAGGTCATAGACCCTAGAGGGGAAAGTTTCTACCCTTGCTTCTCTAAAAGGGTAGGTTGTGACCATAAATTGTATTTTTAGTCCCACCATGAGATGAAGAAGTTTCCTTTTACACATGAAGTTGATTACTGTGGAGACTCAAACGTAGTTAAGTCCTGAGAATAAGTGGCTGTTCGGTGCTCAGTGCTAAATGAGGCATTTCTCATATGCCTTCTAAGGAATTTTGAGAAAGAGGGAGGGCAGAAGGACTGGTAGAACAAAGGGCGGGGTGCTTTGAGACACTGTCTTCAGGACATGAAGTGGCCATTGCATTCATGACCTCTCAGCAGCTGTAAGTACCTTACAACAGACCTGCATAATATCCTGCCTTTCAGTATTTCATCTTGGATGACGAAGCAAGGGCGAAATCAAAAAGACACCCAAACACTAAAGGTACTAATCAGAAAGAAGAAAGGGAATGGAGCCGAGGAGATGGCAGAAGGCAATAGGAGAGGATTGTGATATAAACATATTATGCACAGATTTAAATTGTGAATAATTTTTTAAGAAGACATTAAAAAGCCGTGCCTAAAATTCACCCTATGAAGGTGACTTTAAACCCAGTTCTGTCTGCTAGAAGTCTGGTGCTCTCTTCACTATGTTATTCTATAATGTGTATCTTTTACTGCGTTACTATTTTTATCATGTTTTGAATATGATATCTTCTAAAAAAGTCACTGAATGAATTCATGAATAACAAATTTATTGTACTTAGGATAACCCAAGTGATTCCCTTACATATTTGCCCAGAATTCAAATTTAAGTATACGGAAACCTATGAATTTCCAGGTTGGAAAATGAGAATTCTTAACTGGATAGTTGTATAACTATGTATGTGAACACACTCTGAAATACTCAAGAAACTATGACTACAAAAATACAAATATAATTATTCCAATACCCATATAAAAATATTATTTTAAATATCAGATTTTGGAACAGACTTTGTTTTACAGTTCTGAAACTGCCAAAATGTCACTTTGATTTTTACCAGATGAGTCAGCTGAAAGTGCTCTTTTGGCATGAACAGGGGACTTTTCCTCCTGAAACGATACCTAAAAGTTTATCAGGACACTCAGTATCATTGTTTGGACTGTCTTCACCCTCCTCATAGCTGGTATCTACCGACTAAGGAAAGTTGTGCTGCTTTGGTTGACTGGGTGCTGTCTTTTCTCAGTGGCCTTTGATAAGGATCAGATGTCCTAGCTAAGGACCACACGGCCATAGCTAGGGTGTCTCAGGGTGTGCATCTTTAAACAGGAATGCTTCTGAGAAATACTCTACAAAAGTCTGGCTTCAGCCAACTTAGCCAAATGTCCTCTCCATTGCAGACCTTGTGGGTGTGCTGCCAGTGCGGAGGGCAGTGACAGAATGGGAACACAGTGTCAAATTGGCTTGTTTTTTGGAATCTCTTCAGGCACCCAAATAAAGCTTATTTTTCCACATTTTCCTTCAGTGTATTTTGGTCAATTTTTTTTCTTTAAAGAAGCAGATAGTGAATATATTAGGCGTTGTGGGCCATAAATTATTGTAGCTGCTAACTCTCTTGTAGCACAAAACAGCCATAGCTAATACAGAAACACATAAATGGGATGTGTCTCATCTATGACTAAGTCATCTATGACTTCTATTCAAGCTATAACATATATATCAATGTAACGACTACTGATTGTTCTATTACTTGCATGAAATTTCTGTGTTAGATACAAAAAATATGTGATGAGGTCAGCAGCTTTTGGACATATACACCTAGCATGAAAAAGTAGGGGAGAAAGCCACTGTGTTTCAAATGGAATGCAAACATCAGCCTTTATGAAAGTTGAAGTGATAAACTTCTGGAAGATATGCAAGCAGAATTTATGCAAAAAATGAATAGGTTGAAAAAGAAGTACACAGAGAATGTAAGTTGTATAGAGAGTAACAAGAATAAAGTCAGAAAGAAGGAAAATGAGGTAAAAATTCAGGCACAGTTATTAGAAACAACAGCAGGAACACTGAGAAAGAGCTCAAGTTCAGACTGTGTAGAGCTTTGAGTATAGCTTAATCTTTGTGGGTTTGTGTTGAATGTAAGGGCTTGGATACAGAGGAGAAGCATGTGAATTGTATGTTAAGATAAACTAGCAAGATATAAGTAGTTTAGGTAACAGAGCAGAAGAGTAATGAAATAGGAAATTGTTTGAATCACCAAAATGAATGAAGTAAAGACTGGATCAAAATGCTGGAAATGAAAATTTTATATATATATGGATATATACATATGAGTATATGTGAACATATAATCAAAAGGTCAAACAAAAAGAAATGAAGAAAGACACCTACATCTGAATGATGAGATATTTTAAAAAGACAGCAGCTCAACAAACACTGAGTCAAGTTGGGATAACTAACTGAGAACTAGTATTTAAAAAAATAGGGAAGTCAGGAATTTTGGCCATCTTGAGAGGGATGTGATGAGTTTAGCCTTCCTGAAGTAGTGAAAGAAATGTGGAGCGGAATGACAGATGGTTTTAGAAAGCACCTCTTCATGTATAAAGGATTTTGGTTATTAAGAGTTCCATGAAGGGTACATATACCTGAAATTACCTCCTTCTTATATATTAAATAACTGGACCATGACTTAAAATAACAAAATAGCTATTTTATCACTAGTCTTATTGGACCAGCCAGCAGCCCCTAACAGTTGTAATTCCCTGTTTATTTTATAAAGGGGTGATGTAGGAGAGCATATATTATAGAGAATATTGGATGTGTAGTTATGGTTTTTCATGTACAATATTTTATTAGATGTCATTTATCATTTTTTCAGAAATTAATGGCTGTCTCATTGTTAAAATTACAGCACATTTCATTACTGATAGTGATCAAATGACCCAAATTTGTAAAAGCGACATCATTCTAAATCATGTTTAATAAACTTGGGCATATGTTTTGATAAAGACAAAAAAGAAATTGCTAAGTCAGGAATCTCAGAGTTATCACCTGACATGTGCATGAAATACTGGGTTGAATTTTCAGAATATATTTATTTTTCATTATGAGCAATTGATAATGTCATTTAAAAATCAAGTTTAGTTCTTAACTAAAAGATCAGAGACACTCATATTTTTCAAGTGACAAAAAGCATTGCTTTATGAAGGATAGCATACAAAAATGACATTTTAAGTGTTTTAACTGCTTAATAATTTATAGCATTTTAATAAATTCTGGTTCTCTCTTTCTGAATGGTTTGGAAAATATCCTAGATGTTGTAAATAAACTAATTCTAAAATCACTCTGTGTTGTGAATGCATCACAGTAATATCTTTAGTATATAGAGTAAGGCCTTAATATAAGTTAGCTTAATAAATGGGGTCCCAAATTCATTTTCAGAAATTAAAAGAAGTCTAGGGCTTAAGTCCATGAGGGATGTTTTCTGTCCATCCCAAAGGTTTAGTCCTTTGGTTTTTTGATAACACAGATCTAGGGAAGGTGGAAGATCCAGGGGTCACGTGATGAAGTGTGCTAGCTTCTCTGGATCAGCAAGCCAAGCAGTGTCCTTAGCAGTGAGAACACAGGCCCTTCCTACATTCCTAGGCCTTCAGCGAATGAAGTTTTCACCAACTCAACACACCTTCTATTGGCAAAAGAAGGCAGTAATAATAGGGTGACATTTCTTTCTTCTCACTTGAAATGCCTGAAAGACACCGGTTCGACATGGTTCTTTTTCATGGGTATAAAGTGGTCGTGAAAATTTATTCACTATTTCTCATCTTTAATGTAGATTATTTTATAGTTTTTGAAAAGGTACATTTTGGGAGCCAAGTGCAATGGTACATGTCTGTAATGCTGGCTTCTTGGACGGCAGAAGTTGTGGGCTTAGGATTTCAAAACTAGCCTGGGTTGTATAGTCAGGTATTATAAAATTAAGGAGGTAGAAGAGAGAAAGAGAGAAGAAAGGGAGGGGAGGAGGGTAAAAGGGACAGGACATTCCTTTTTATAGACAAGTTATCTCTAGCTCAGACTGTCCTTGAACTTTACGTTCTTCTGACTCTGCCTCCAGAGTTCTAGGGTCATGCATGCACACCACCATGTCTTGCTAGGACATTCCTTTTTAAAGTGCCAAGTATGTGAAGATGGGAGGCAGAATCAACAGGAAAAGGCTGCCTAAACTCATAAATAGTGGTCACTGAAATCCTTCCCAAAGGGGTGAGGATTGAATGGGAAAGTTTCCTTGTTAATACACATTGTTATTGTGAATTTGAGTATGAAATTTATGGGATGAAAACTGCAGTAGAATTTAATTACATGGTGTAAAGCAGATAGAAAGTTTTAATTGCTCATGAGAAACAGAGACAGAAACAGGTGACTTACCATGCAAATAAAGTCTATAGAAGGCAGAGAAAATCCATGACTGAGTAGGCTTCCCAGACTTGGAGGAAAAATAGGAGTAATTAATGAGGATTTGCATTAAAATACCTCTGTGATCTTGCAATTATACAAATTATAAAATGACAACGGGCTTGATGGAGGAGACTTCTTGTTGCAAAGGAAGCTATGGTCACTTTTCTCATGAGGTTAGTGTAGGCTCTGACAGGGATCACCATGGATCTGAAAGGAGAAGTCTGTGCTGTAAGAAATATCGGCCTCTATGTTCCCTTTACTAGAAATAAATTTGTGGAAAATCCTAAAATCTTACTAGACTAAAAGTTTAGGCACAGAATGATTAACACAGGTAGTCCTTACTCCTCTGACTGAGATGAAATCATGTCACAGATACCTTCCAAAGGGAGAGAGGAACTCCATATTCCATTGTATGAGTAGAATTCTCAACCTTTTGGGATTTGAGAATTAGGATTTTCCCAGGCCTAATTCTTCAGGTGATAAAAGGTTCTACATTTGGATAAATGTGAAGAGGGTGGGGAGATGGTGAATGCCGATGCTCAAGGTGGCTTTTCCAGGGACAACTCCAAACTATTTTCCATTTACATTCAAGATTTAAATTGAATTCTTACTCAGCTCAATCAGAAACTGAAGGCAACCCTGTGTGGCTTAGCCACAGAGGTTTCAATAGAGCTAAGTGTTGTTTTTTCCTAGTGGTAATTTTAGAATAACTGATTCAATAATCATAGCTATAAGCTATGTAAGTCAGAGCATGACATTATGACTTTAGAATAGAGAAACTATTAGAAGCAAAATATATCAAGTCAATCCTGATCATTTTTGTTTCTTCCAGCCTATCGGTTTGCTTTGCTGTGGTATTTTTACTTAAAGAAATTTCAAAAGGAAAAGAGATGCTTGGCAAAGTAGAAACCGATCAAATATGGACGGATGTAGGCCTGGGGTGTAGATGAGGCAAGAGCCTGAGGAGAGGGGATAAGCTCAAGGTCTTATCAGCTGAAGGAAGTAAGATGTAGAAGCTAGACACAAGGAGGGCCAGAAAGACTCTGGAGACGAGCCTGTCAACCACTGGTCTGAGTTTCGCCATGAGGGATGCTGTGTCTCTAACTCACATGTCCCTCACTGGAAGAGCCTGTCAGGTTGGTAGCACAAGCCACTACATATTGGGTCCCAATCTGGCTGAATATCTGTGAGCTAAGTTTTAGAATGTAGCCAGATGAGAGCCAGAAGCATGGTAGCTCCCAGCCCTGAGTGTCTGAGTCTCTGGCTGCACACATCTGGCTGGTGAGACAGGCTCAATCTCAGGGGGCCAGGGATCCCTGACTGACTCAGCACTCAATAACTACAGAGTAAATTTCCTCAGAGGATTTTGAGCAAGGCCCACCACAGTCCATAGTTGGCATCTTGGTCTGTTCTGGATCTACGAAGCAAACACATATGCTAAGATTTATCCAACAACTTTTCAAGTTCACTACAGAGCAAGACCCCATTGATGTGCACACGGAAAGTTTTCTGATGGCTAAGGAGGGTGGCTGCTGTCTGTCTTCACTCTTGCTTCCATGGCTGGCTGGGCGATTATGGGAAGTGACAGGAAGGCACCCAGCTCCACCACAGCCCTTAGAATGAAATAATAAATAACCTTGGGCAAAACAAATTATTGGTGTGTTTCATATCCTGGGAAAATCAGTCACCATGTTAACATCTAAGAATTTTAGTTATTGTTGTCTAGTTTATCAAACATGGTGAGTGTGAAGTCTGAGCTCAGATTATATTGAGCTTCTTGAATTTTTCCTAGAGAGTAATTTGAATGAGTATCAAATTAAGTGCAGCTTCATTAATAACTCGAGCAGCCAGTGCAGTCTCCAGGGTAGTTACACTAAATGTATTTACATATAAAAGTGATTTTTCTTTCGTCTCTATGGAGATATGGAAACGTGCATTGCTAATTCCAACTATTAGCACTACACTGTCTCTGCATTAGTCTGCTCACTACTATTTCAGATCTCAGAGAGAGACATGGACATATATTTCAGTGTCAACAAATAAATGCTACTGTTATTCCAGATTTGATTATTTCTTTTGTGAATGTGGACTTAATTATTACAATATGCTGTCTTATAGTTTGGACAATGGAAAACATCACTCTCCAGATTTCAGCTCATTTTGTTTAAGAGGAGGCAATGGGAAAAATGACATAATTGATTAGGAAAGTAACTGGTACTTGAATCCAAGTGGCCTCTTTCTGTCGAGAAAGGAGTTCATTACTTGCTGCTGTTCAAAGAATGACATGAAGCCAATAAAGCACTTTGAGTCATTTTCCAGTCACTCCTAGGCAAGCGAGCATTTCATGTGTGATCCATTTCCAAGGGGCTGTCAGGCCACATGCACCATTTGGGAAATTTATTACATGTGAAAATATTTTTTTATTTTTTCAGTTCACACTTGTTCTTTTCCAATTTCCTGGCCTTTGTTTTAGAGTCTTAAACTCATGAAGACAAGCAGCCCGGTAGCATTTCTACTGCTACACAAAAAATAGAGGCTTCACAGAAAAAAAATTGTTCCTATATTTGAACAAATTTAAAATGTTATTAATACTATTCAATATAGCCGATTTTGTGTCTCATCCTTTAGATGTGACTTTGAACTTTTCCTGTCCCTAAATGTTTCAGGACTGTTTGATTTTCTTGCCTTTGGGAGACACATTTCTGAACTGAATTTGTTCATGATTTTGCCTCGTGATACAATCAAGTTTGCTAATCAGCTTCCTCTTCTCCTCCCCCTCCTGAAGTGGAAGAGAAACGATTGTTTATCAGACACACATGAGAGCGCTGCTGATCGTACAATGAATCAACTTCTGGGAATGGTTCAAGTTTATTGCTTTCTCCATAGCATTTGAACACTGCATGGAGGTGTCATTAGCTCCAAAGTAGCAGAGGATCACTTTGTGCACTATGAACACTGAGTTAATCTGTTTATGCTATGTAGGCTCAAGACATGCTAATTATAATTAAATTTTATTGATTAAACTGTTTTTGTAAACAAGAGACTAATGCCATTTCTTTCACTAGGACTGACAGTTACTGCCCACAGTGATTTTAAAATAAGAAATTGTTGCATATACGGTCCTGACATTTGGACAATGGAAACCACCCCTAGAGAGAAACACATGATCAAATGCATGATTCTTTTCCGTGTTTATAGGTGCACACAAAGAAACCACACTAAAATGAATGGTTCAGTTTAAAGTTTTATGTTAAAGTTATATGACTTAGACAAACAAAAAATGTTCACTGAAGAGCAGAAGAAAGTGTAGAGAAACTGCTGACTCAGGAGTGGTGGTTGGAGGAAGAGGAAAAAGGGGACCTCACCTGTGGTAAGTGGTTGGGTTCCTGTGGAGATCCTGTCTACCTTAGTGAATGTGGTTCCTCCCCTCTGATTCCTATGCAAACTTCATTCCTGATCTTTAGGATCCTGACTGTTTTACTAAGAATATTGTCATACTTATGCAAAGATATTTTGATTAATACCCAAGGTTCTATTTATGTGCGAGGTGTTATTGTGAATTATGTTTTAAAAAAGCCCAAATTCTAATATTTCATGTTAGAATAGTAATACAAAAGCAACTGTCATATATATTAACTCAATATCTATAGTATTGAGATCCTGGAATTTTTATTTCAGAAACCTTAGAGAGGACTAATTCTCCAGGCTTTAATAATGTTGTTTGTGAGGGGTAAACCATCCCTTCCTTTTTTTCTCAATTACTTTTTCCTTTTTACATTATTTATTTCATATCTGTTTAATTTATTTGTTAACATTTGTTTTCTGGTTTTGAGCATTTGCTCTTTAATTATTTTGGGTGTTGTGTTCTGTAACTATAAATTAGAGCAATTTTATTGACAGTTCCATTGGTTCAGTTATATCCATATTGAATTTCTGCCTGCTTGAGCTATTAATTACTGAGAGGCCTTGACATCTCCAACTGTACTATAATAGGACATTGGTCAATTTCTGCATGGATCCTATCAGTGTTTATTTCATGTGGTATTTTCATACATTCGTGTTATACACAAATGCATTTGGCATTGTGCTGTCATGAATTAAGTTCCCCTAATTATGCAATGACCTTCATTCCCCTGACAGGGCTCCTTGTTCTAAGTACTATTTGTCTAAGATGAATATATATATATAAATATTCCTGATTTATTTTGATTAATTTATCATATTTACATCTATTTTCTGATTCTCTATTCTTTAATTGAGCTACATGTTGGGAACATACATTTGGGTTTTATGTTATTAATCTTCTTTAAAAACCTGTGCTTTAAATTGTTATATTTAGGAAAGTCACATTGAAAATATTTAATAACATAGGTAACTATCCACAATATTTATAAATATTTCTACATGTGTATATTCTTGGTTTCACTTTTTTCTTTCTTTGTACCTTCTCTATTTTTCCTTTTGTCTTGTTTTGTTTTGTACTGTTTTGCCTAGAAACAGAGTCTCCCTAAGTACCCCAGGCTGGTCTAAAGTCTATGATCTCCAGCCTCAGCCTTCCTAGTACTAGAATTACAGGTATGTGTAACCATACACATTTTCCTCCTCATTTTTACCTAAGCCTTTTGTTTATTCCATTTTTCCTGACTTACCATATCAAGTATATTTCATTTTCAATTTTGTATATTTATTGTTACAGATAACTTCACAATTTTGTCTTTTGAACCAGATACCTTGTAACATAGTGTAATGGATTATTATAACAGATAAAGAAGTGAAATGAATATCATTAGTAACGAAAGAAGACATTTGGAACATTATTAGTTTTTTTTTAAAGAATATTGTTTTGATCTCGGATGAATCATAAAAATAGTTTCTTCTCCCTTACTCTTCCTTTCTTTATGTATAGTTATATAAGTTCTGAGCAACTTTTTCCAATTGGATTTTTTTGTGGGGAAGCTATGGGTGTAGTTGAGGATGGTGAAGTACTGAAATTTACATTACCAATAGTGATCAACAGCAATAGTTGTTTCCTGGGCAGTTGGACAGGACCATGAGGCTTAGCAAGGAGAAATCTGGGCTAAGGATAAAATCTGAAGTTATTCACATAAATATGGTAATTCAAATCAGGCAAGTAGGTTAAATCTTCTCAGGAGAATTACATAACAAAAGAGACGGACTGAGTAGAAATCTAAAAGTAACTCTTCAGACTTATTCCCTTGCCGAGAAGACTGAGAAACACTTGAGAGCCAGGTAAGAAAATCTCCAAAGGGGGTGAAATCACAAAAGCCAGAGGAACAAAATGTCACTAGAAGGTGGCAATATTCATAAGTTCTAAGCCATTCAGGAAGGAGATTAAACTGAAGCCTGTAAAGAAGAATTGGTACTGAATAAGTAGTTCACCTTGTCAAGAGCTGGATTGTAGCCTTTGTGAAAACAACTACCACATTTAAGTGCATTATTCAGAAAACAATTTGTAGACTCAAGGGATATGACATGTGAATCAAAGAGTGTGGGAGAAACTTGGGTACCAAACATATGATGAAAGAAGCCATTGGAGGTGCTATGTTCAAGATGCATAGAAAGAAATGAACAGTAAAGTCTTTGAGAAGACAGCAACAAAAGATGTACTTTAAAAGAGCAACCTCTCTCTCTCACTCTCTCTTTCTCTAATATAATATAAATATAATATAAAGGAAAGAATAAAAAAGTCAAGTCACATGTTCATAGCTGATCCTGTGCAATTTGGAAAACTCTCATTTGATTGCTTTCATGTTCATGATAAGAAACATGCCTCTGGGAGTGAAGGAGTGAAGGTGAAAATGGTGGTGATAGATTGCAGAGGTGAGTAAAGGGTCTTTTTTAAGGTCAGTGCCTATGACAAAAATGAGACAAGCCAGGGGAGAAGATCCAGAGGCACAATGCCCCTGAGTAACAACATACTAGGGCCAGGAGAACCAGGCTGAATACTAGGTTATCCATGGTCCCCTGCCCCAAGGACTGATCCAGATGGCCCACAGAGGAGGATACCCAGCTGTTTGGGGATGGGGAAGAGGGGCATTGGGGAACTGGGGATAGCAACTCATTGTTTGCCCACTAAATAATGTAACTCATTATGGACAATAAAAAAATGAGACAAGCCTTGGTACAGCTTTTGATAACTCGGCCAGTCTCACAAGTAAGCTCCTACCTTTTGGCCTCCTTATATATCAAATTTCACACACCCTAGCAACATGATTTTTGAGGATATTGTTGGATTTGGACTTCTAGGAGATCTTCGTTGATACCTATGTCCTGATGTCTAGACCCTATGTGATCCTCTCACCCTAAATGTGAGCTCGACTTGGTGACTTGCTTTTAAGAATAATAAAGACAAAGCTTGAACAAGACTGTGTGCCCCATCGGGTTTGCTTACTTTGGTGAAGCTGCTGTACCATTAGGTGCTCAGAGGAGAGAACAATGTGGCAAGGGGGAAGAGAGGGTTTCTTGGCTAGCCTTTGGTGAGGAGGCGAGGCCTTCAGTGCAGCCATTTGTGAGGAACTGAATCTCTGTAGGAAGCAGTGGAGGAATGTGGACCTGGATCTTCCCCAGTTGGATCTGAGAGGACACTTCCACTCAGCAACTTGGCAGAGCTTTGTGATATAACAAGTCAGAGGATGGGGCTGTTTGCTTCAGTTCCACACTCATTCTGCCATGAGGAATGATAGTTTCCAAACCACTAAGCTTTGAGGTAGTGTGTTAGGCAACAGTAGATAATGAAAACAGATACCACGGCAAGAATTCAGGGCAAGAATTTAGAACTGAGCAATAGTCTCACCCCGGACTTTAGATGATTAACTGGAAATTTTATTTTCCAATCATCAATTGCACAGGTCATCTATACCATTCTTTGTCGTCAGTAAGTTGAAGAGTCTTATGTTCCTCAACTGGTCTCTTGTTCTCAATTAAGGACTTGAACAAGGTTTACTTAAAGCAAATTTTATCCTAAAGGAAACAAAGGGGTTAAAAGTAATAGATTAACAGAAACAATTTTTACACGTGGTGTTTAGAGTACAGAAAGTTCCTTTTGCATTGGAAAGGCTCAGTATATATATATATATATATATATATATATATATATATATATATATATATATATATATATATATATATATATATATATATATATATATATATTGGTTTTTCGAGGTAAGGTCTTGCTCTAGTCCAGGCTGACCTGGAATTCACTATGTGGTCTCAGGGTGGCCTTGAACTCACGGTAATCCTCCTACCTCTGCCTCCCAAGTGCTGGGATTAAAGGCGTGCGCCACCACGCCCGGCTCGCTCAGTATATTCTTGACCAGGTCTTTGGGGACATTATATTGCTTTACACAATATGATTTTCTTCCTCCCTACTAACTCAAGGTAGACATTTAGAAGAGAAGACACAGTGAACAGTCTAATTAGGTCTCATTCTTATTTTTTAAGGTCGAGAGTCAGCAGACTGAAGTGGAAAACTATCAGGTGGTCAGCACTAAGGTGAGTCCATGGCCGTAAAGAGTATTGATTGGCTGGTTAATTCATTGATATGAAAAATTTATAAGTTCTTCTAATTTGTTAGGAAAATTTATTCATTGGAAAACATACAAGAGTTTAAGGTCTGTCTTTTGTAGATAAGAATGTATTTGGAGGGAAACTAATCTCATACTTTTGTTGTTCATTACCATGCTGTAATACAGGCTGAAAATGTCGGTTCAAATAGTTGAGGCCCATTCATTGCATTTTCTTTCTTTTTTTTTTTTTCATTTTGTTTGAGGTAGGGTCTCACTCTAGCCCAGACTATGTATTTATCCATCTTCTATCATAAACTGTATCCCATGCTGTAAAGCATGAAGTTAAGACTGATATATATATATATATATATATATATATATATATATATATATATATATATATATATATATATAAACTTCATGCTATATATATATATATATACTGGGTAATACAGTCAAAGGGTTAAACTGTGTAACTAAATCAGTTTCAAAAGACAGCTAATATAAACCTAAAAATGCAAAGTGTGAAACACAATTAATTACCTAGTGTGAATGGCATCCCAACTGTAGATTTGGCGAGGACCTAATCACAAGATAGCACATTATCTCTGAAGGCATTCTCTTAATATTCCATCTTCAAGTATTTCTGCAAACATTTATTACTGAGGAAGGGATCTTTATACATATTGCTAAAACCACTTAGGTTTTTCAATACTACTCAAAGTTGCTCAGATATTAAAATATTTGCTATATAGATTTCATCAATGTTGCTTTGTTGCATGATCCTGCCCTGTCCTCAAAAAAAAATAGGGCTGGAAGATAGCTCAGCGGTTAAGGCACTTGCTTCCAGTGCCTAAGGCCCTGGGTTCAATTCCCCAGGACCCACATAAGCCAGACCCACAAGGTGGTGGTTGCCCCGGTGCGCTCTCTCTCTCTCTCTCTCTCTCTCTCTCTCTCTCTTTCTGTATCTCTCTCTGTATCTCTCTGCTTGAAAATGAATAAATAAAATATTTTTTTAAAAAATAAACAAATAAACAGAAAAATATAAAACAAAATAACATTGTCATCTTCATCAAAAGCAGCTGTCAATGCTCTGAATACTCACAAGATACTTTTTTATTTTTTATTTTTTTATTTACAAGGAGAGAGAGAGAGAGAGAGAGAGAGAGAGAGAGAGAGAGAGAGAGAGAGAGAGAGAGAGAGAATGGGCACTCTGCAAATGAGCTCCAGACACACGCACAGCTTTTATGCATCTGGCTTTATGTGGATACTAGGGAATTGAATTCAGGTCATTGGGTTTTGCAGGCAAGTGCCTTAACCACTGAGACATCTCTCCAGCCGAAGATACTCTTGAAACTAGGCCTGTTGACATTCCCCTTACAGAAGAAGGGCATGGGAGGGTCATTAGACACTCAACTGAGAAGTTAGGCATACCTGGTGCCAATTGCATGCAGTTTTGTAGGAAGTCTTAGGGCCTCTTGGTGAGATAATGTATGCAGAAGGAGAAAGGTCAGAGGAGCTCCATCTCAGCAGCTAGGGGGACTTCATCATCCGGGGTGGGCTGCTTTGATGTAATGGCTGCTTTGGCATCTCTGTCCTCCTGTAAGTCACCCCTTGCCCATGTTCTGGAGGGACGCTGGGTACATTCATGGGCCCACCAGAGTGAGGAGCTTTGGTGGGATAGGACTTTAGTCTATGGTAGGTGTCCTGCCTGTGGGGAGCAAGATTGAAAGGAAGCCCAGTGATCTAAGTCTGTAGGGAGAATCAAATTTACAGTTTTAAGAATTAGATTCCTTTATCACTTCCTATGAACATTGGCTTATGTACTGACATTTGCCTATATAAGAAACTGTTTTCTCTGGTCTAATTTGTGCCTTATATAAAAGAAAAACCTGGATTGGATGCATTAAGTGGATACAGTCCATATAGGAAAAAAAAGTAATTCATCTGTCGGTTGTAAACATATCTACTTGTTATCATCAAAAGCATTTATTCGGAGGCTTTCTTCAGTCAAGTAAAAATTTTGAGGACAAAACAAGCATAAGTCCTTGACATCTCTCACGCCAGCTGGTGCAGTGATCACATTCATGGTCTCCCTTCATCTCAGAGCTAATTAATATAATAGCACAGAAAACAACTTTAAAAAGAATAAATCCATACCAATGAAGATCATATCATGTAGTCAAGTTATTAGTAGATGACAGATTCCAACAAATTTCTAGAAGAGAGAAATCAAATTGAGATGTGTCAACAAATAGGGTGTTGAGGAGGGACTTGTAGCCCAGGGTCCCCAGAGGGTCACTCACAGGAGGGAGGCAGGTGACTTCCCCTTGCAGCACTTGTAGAAGCGCTGGTTTTGGTTTCAGATGGGGTTTGGAGGAGAAGCTGAAAACTGTCATAAATTGAAAGGCTGTCATACAACATAGTATTGGGGATCGAGTTGCTCCCTTGACTCATTCCACACTGACTGATCAGCATCTGATATGAACCCTTGGTAGGAAGGAAAACTGTTAGCTCAGGAAATTAACTAATCAAAGTGGATTGGGGCTACATAGAGAGGAATTGGTGTACAAAGTGAGGTCCCTTTATTCTGATGGTTGACAGGCTGAACCTAATGGATGATTGCTCCTCCTGTTATTTACAGCAAATTGTATACTCGTCAACAACATATTTCCGTGTACTCAGGGCAATCAGCTAGCTTTTCTAGCCCCTCATTTTTTTTTAACCTTAAAAGGATTGAACTAGATCATCAGATGCTTAAAGAAAATCATTAACAAATATACACAATTCTGGATTACCTAGATTCTATTTTTAGTAGCCTCCCCGTCAATCGCTCCCATAGTGCAACTAAATGCTTTATTATCAATGACTCTTTTTGTCCTTACTTATGTTTTTTTTCCTTTAAAGTTTAATTCATTTCATTTTTGAAATTTAGTGTATTTCTGTCATTTTATTTTCAAATTCAGCATCAAGTTTTAGACTTTTCTGTTATAGATAGCATTTATAAGATACATTAAATAAAATTTAAATTCAAAAAAGAAAATCATTAATATGAAAAAGAATTCCAATAAAGACCCAGAACATTATAGGGAGAAAAAAACTGAAAATTCAGAGATTATAACCAAGAAAAACATTCCTATAAATATCCTCCAAGGAATTCAAGATGACCTGCCACCCATAAAACATGAACAGGAGTTTGATGGAAAAATATTGAGAAAATAGCAAAGATTATATGGAGATTAAAACTGATTTATTCAGTAGAAGATATAACAATGATGAAGATAAACATGTTTAGATCCTATAATAAAAATATACAGAAAAGAATCTTGTACATGTATGGTGCATGTGTATGCATATTTGTATGCAGGCAGGTGCATGTGTGTGCATATAGATCAACCAATATCAGGTACAGTCTCCATCTCTTTTTGAGACAAGGTTTCTTCCAAGACAGGTAGACAAGTTGGCTGGCAAGTTTGAGGATCCATTTGTCTTGACTTTCCCAGTGCTGGGATTAGATGCATGCATCCTCATGCCAGAATTTTATATGGGCACTGGGGTTTGAGTTCAGTTCCTTATGTTTATGAGTCAAGTACTGGCTGATATAAGAAAGGAAGAAAGAAGTGAGGGAAGGAAAACTCCAAACTGTGAGGGTGAATATGGTGGGGGCTGATCAGCAGGACACAGAGACATGGTCTGAAGGGGTTCACAGCCTCAAGCACACATGGAGATCTCTGTTGCAGCCATTGAAATATCATGCCCGCATCACTTACATCTGAATCTGGTTTTGGTAGATTTACTAAACTATGTATCTTTAAAATCTGTGAATAATTCCAATATGCAGTCAAGGTTAAGGACTACAAATCCTAAGTATCAGCAAAATTATTTTGAAATAATTTTGGAGAACTGAGCAAGAATAAATATTTTGACTTAAATTTAAGCAATCAAAAAGATTCTGGCTTAGCAAACAGAAGTTCTATAACTTTCTGCTGTGTAGTTTGCTATATATTTACATCTAGACAATGAATAACATTTTTAATGGTTAGACTCATTTATACATGTTTTTATTTATTTGCAAGTAAAGAGAGGGAGGGGAGAGATGCAGAGAGAGATAAGGATAGAAATGTTATATTCTAGAGAAATATATATATATATATATATATATATATATATATATATATATATATATATATATATATATATATATATATATATATATATATATATAGAGAGAGAGAGAGAGAGAGAGAATGTGCATAGACCAGGGCCTCCAGCCATTGCAAACAAACTTCAGATGCATGTGCCACTCTGTGCATCCAGTTTTACATGGACTCTGGAGAACTGAACCTGGGTCATTAGATTTTGCAGGCTAGTGCCTTAAATACTGAGCCATCTCTCTAACCCCTAGAATCAATTTTTGTATATGCTTTTTATTTATAACTTTCCAGGAGTTTACATAATTTGATTTTTTTCCCCAAAATCCTTCCATGAGGCAATGTAGATTACATTATTTTTCCTGTTGTGTTTAAATTTGGAATAACTCTATTGTCTTACTTAATTCTGGTTCTGCTCAGATGTAAAATTCCTCAGAGAGACCTTACTATAACACACACACACTCATACACACACCAACTATATAAAAAATATGAGCTTTCATTAGTCTCATTCTCTTTAATGTCTAGTTTCATCATTTATTTATTATTTAGTTTTTCAAAGAATCTGTTTAGTGAAAGATAAAAAAAATTGTCCATTGCTTATTTCAAAGAAGGTAATTTTGAAGTCACTATCTACCTCATATGAAAAAATGGATTTGAACATAAGGTCACAAGGGCATGGGCTATCCTTTATGCATCTGTGTTTATTATTAATCAGAAGAATAATTGAACTGGAAGATAATCATGAGTTAATCCAGTTTAGAGGTAGAATAAAACATGTGGAATTTCAGGCTATGCTATAACACAAATTCTCAATTTCTTATAAAGAATCCGTCATAGTCTCCCCTGCTAAATTTTGCAATAATTTGGGGAAGGTTTGCAATGTATTAACCTGGCTTCATTAGTGACTGTGAAAATATGCAGGAATGTGACCAGCCTTTGCAGTACAGAGGAGCGGTCTATTCCAAGGGATCAGTTTAGCTGATGTAGCTGATCTAAGACTTCTTCAATATTCACATAAATAATGTTCATTAATGCCCTACCATTCTCAAAGTTTTAAGAAGGCAGCAAGAAACATACTCTGATAACATAGCCTGATATACAGGATATCCAACTGATCTTATGATCTTTATTTGAGCTTCATTCAATCACCACTTTTTATTCAGAGTAATTATGGGAGAAAGAAAAATGGTAGATGAAGTTTTTGAACATGGCTAATCCAATCTACATGTAAATGAGTGATTCTCAAATTTTATAAAATAGTATTCATGTAAATAGACTGTGTCAAACTTTTCTATAACTTATTAACATTGGAGCCTACGGGATGAAAAAGCTGATTTAAGGAAGGCATGAGGAACTTAGATTTATAAAGCTAGTAGGGCTAGTAGAAAAAGAAATCTGAAATGATAGATAAGTAACAAATTAATAGCTTACAAGGAAATGAAATTTTAATATGCAGGGGATATCTTCTCTATTAAACACAAGAAAAATCAGTGCTGCTACAAATCATTTTCTATAAATCAGTCTCTAATTAACAAAATTATAAGCTATGAGTCCTAATCTACGTGAATAGTAAATTAAAATTATATTCTGTTAAACAGTAAGATGGCCCTCTGGTAGACTTGATAGAAAAATGTTCTAGCATAACATTTAAAATATTATAAAAAATGATTTCTATTTTCCCATTTTAAATTCTTATTTTTTTTCTAGGAATACACTGATCTTTAAATTACATGGAAAAATGTACTTACATTTTAGAGAAGAAAATGATTTTGGAAAAACAAAGATATATAATATACGATTATTTTGGAAAAAGGGTCAAAAGTCACCTTCCTTTACAGGCAATGGGATTCCTTCCTATGTAATTGTCCTTAACCTGGTCTCTGAGGGACACCGTGATGGCTAATCTTGATTGTCAACCTGATGGGATCTAGAATTATCTAGGAGACAAATCTCTGCCCAGGAGTGTGAGTTTCCAGATTGGATTAAGTTGAGAAGAACCACTTAATGGTGTTCAACACCATCCCATGGGCTGGAGTTTGAGACTGAGTTAAGAGGAGCTTGTTAGCTGTGCACCTGCAGGCATTACTGTCTGATTCCCGACTGTGGCTTGTACCCACCACCATTGACTGTATCGCTGAAACCACAGCTGAAATAAATCCTTCCTCCCTTAGGTTGCTCCCTGTCAGCATTTCCTCACAGCAACAAAGAAAGTAGCTAATGGAGAAAGCTGGTATCAAGAAGGGGATCTTCGCTGTGGTAAATCTGATGATGTAGCCTTTGGAACTGGGAGGACTGTGAAGGAATTTTGGAGCTTTGAGCCAGAAAGGCCCTAAAATGTTGGAAGCAGAGTTTAAAGAGCCATTCTGGGTGCAGCTTGAAAGTAGAATAGTTTAGGGGGCTTGGGGGGGGGTAAGGAGTCTCTGGGGAATTTGCTGTGTTTTGACCATGTGCTGAGAACTCAAATGAGGTTAAATTCAAAAGCAATAAACTAACAGATAGTATTCAAGCTGTGACACGGTTCATACTCACTGCTCTTATCCAGGTCTAAGGTGTGTGTGTGTGTGAGAGAGAGAGAGAGAGAGAGAGAGAGAGAGAGAGAGAGAGAGAGAGAGAGAGAGAGAGAGAGAGAGAGAGAGAGATTAGTGTTATTAAAGAGAAACTTCCTGTGTTGCCCTGGAGCAACACAAAGGTTCCATGAAGGAAAGACAGCACACACCGATGGCTCTATCTTATGGACATCCATATTTATTAAAAAGGAGAGATACTAAAGTGAGAATTTTTCTGAATGGGTTCCCTTCTGGGAAAACACCCCCCCACACACACACACAGATAGAGATAGATAGATAGATGAGAGAGAGAGAGAGAGAGAGAGAGAGAGAGAGAGAGAGAGAGAGAGAGAGAGAGAGAGAGAGAGAGAGAGATGTCCCAGAGGTCAGCATAGAAGGCACACAGAAACTGATGCCACATTGGACCCTGGAGGGCAGCTCTATTCCAAGTTGGAGGAGGGTCTTGGTACCACTGTCCATAGAATACTGGTTTTGTAGCCATGAAATATCAAAGGGATGTTCCAGAGAGCTATTGAAGCCAGGTACCATGGCAGGCATCCATGAAATCCCAAGAGGCCACTCATGGAGCTGTGAAAGTAAAGCCCGAGTTTCAGTAGAAAACCACAAATGTGGAAGCTGCTAGAACCATGGACTGTCTGTTGAAAGCCACAAGCATGGAGCTGACTGGAGGCAGAAGCCGTGTGTGCTCCCGAAGGAGAAGCATGAAGGTTGGGCTTCTCCAGCATGATCCTCAACTCCCACACATGGAGCTTCAAGACTCGTGTTTGCCATGTTGGTGTTTGGTCTTTCTTGGGTCTGATCTTTCCTTGCTATGTTCTCATTATTCCTTCTTGATATGTGAATATTTACTCTAGAGCCACACAAAGTACTGATGGGATAAGTACGGCTGTACTCTTTAATATGTACCAAATAAACAACTGTCTTAAACATTAAATTCAGCTGGGCATGGTAGTGCATGCCTGTAATCCCAGCTCCTTGGGAGGCAGAGACAAGAAGATCACTAGTTTGAACCCAGCCTGGACTACACAGAGAGCCTACTTCAAGAGAAAAAGAGGGGAGGAAGAAGGAAAGATGATGGGAGGGATACAAATTAAATTCACTGAGAGAAGTCTGAGAAATGCTTTGAAAAAATCACATTTGATCTGGGTCTTGAAAGGCACTTGGAAGACTAGGAAGGTCAGGAAGTCCTTCAATGAGCCAGGCATGCTGGCGTTCAGCTGGAATCCCAGCACTTGGGAGGCTGAGGCAGGAGGAGTCAAAGTCCATGCTAGCCTTGAGACCCTACCTCAAAAGACAGAGCAAACAAGCCAATGCAAATCAGCTGGAGGAAACAACTTTGCATTTTGCAGAACATCAGCATGGCTGAGTCATAGAGCGTGTGGCTAATGGTGACAGAAATCATGGCCAGAAATTTCAGTCAGAACCAGGCTGTAAGACTGAAGTTTTCATATCATGCTGAGATACTCAGATCTGACATGGGAGCTGGGGGCAATCTTTTCATTTCTACTTTTATTAGTTTTAGTCTTCTTTCCCTTAATTTTGGTTAAATGTTTGCCATTATTATTTATTCTTTCAAAGACCAATGCTTCATTTGCTTGATTCGATTTTTCTGCTTTATTTTAATGTCATTGCAATTCATTTCTGCTGATAGCTATTATTTCTTTACAGCTATTCATCTTTGATTTGGCTTGTTCTTATTTTTTTAAGACCTTGTTATTTTCTATTTGTATTTATCCATTTAGGAGAGAGATAGAGGGAGGGAGGGGAAGAGAGAGAGAGAGAGAGAGAGAGAGAGAGAGAGAGAGAGAGAGAGAGAGAGAGAGAGAGAGAGAGAGAGAGAGAGAGAATAGGTGTGTCAGGACCTCCAGTCACTCAGTCACTGCAAATGAACTTCAGATGCACAGGCCACCTTGTGCATGTGGCTTTTCTCGGCTACTGGGGAATCGAACTCTCAGGTCTTTCTGCTTTACAGGCAGGTACCTTAATCGTTGTGTCATCTCTACAGCCCTTATTTCTCTGATTTTGTACTATATATAGTCTTTTATAGATGGAAACCTTGGTCTCAGAACCAATTTCATTGTATCCCCCAGTGCTGGTGTGTTCTGTATTCATTTTCATTCTTTTCCTGGGATTTTATAAGCGGGGCATCGTGGCCATTTCTAATGTATACTAATTTTGGTTTCTCTGAGTATCTAAGCAGGAGTTTCAGAGTTGTATTCTATGGTAATTCTATTTTCAGATTTATAAGAAACTCCTTACAGATTTCCAACAGTGCATAAGAATTCCTTTTCTCCCTCATCCTCACCATCATTTGTTTCACTAGGGTGACTTAGAATCTCATTGTACCTTTGATTTACATTTCACTAATTGATAAATGTGTTGAACAATTTTCACCTGATTCTTGGCATTTTTGTACTTCCTTTGAGAATGACCTGTTTAGTTCATTTTCTCTTCATTGACTGGGTCATTTTTCTTTGGTATTAAATTTTTATATATTCTAGATATTAATTCCCTATCCATTTTGTAGCCGGTCAAGATATTCTCCTACTTTTTTGGCTGTTTTCATTCTGGGGATTATTTTCTATGCTATGTGGAAGATTTTTAACTTCATGTAATTCTGTTTGCCAAATCTTGTTATTTCTTGAGCTATTTATTGGAGACCTTTTCAGGAATAATAAAGGGTTTCTCCTATGCTTTCTTCTTGTGGTTTCAAAGTTTTAGGTCTGACATTCAGGCATGTGATCTATTTTTAGCTGATGTGTGTAAGTGATGGTAAAAAAAAAA
>PVHP010016074.1:0-36468 GCA_004024765.1 Zapus hudsonius | reverse complement strand
CTCCTTGAAAATGAATAAATAAAATATTAAAAAAAAACCAACCAAACAAAAAAACACTAGCTCTGGGACTCCCAACAGACTAAGCTGGGCCACCTGTACCCAATCCACCAAGTAAAGAAATGAGCGATGGGAAGAGGAGTAGATAAAGGGATCTATCTGGTGCTAAAGTCTGTCTTTAGGGCGGTGACAGGAGCTTTACTTTCAAATGGGGGGAAGATCCACAGGAGGCATGTGGCATCAAGCATCCTGATCAGAGAAAGCCTCTGCTTGATCTCTATCTGAGTTGTGGTTCTAAAAGATGGTTGGAAGAAATCCCTACCGCTTGAGAGCACAAGCCGGGTCCCATAAGATGACTATTCCTGCCCCTGGGTGCCCCAGCAGCCAGCCCAGATAACTGCCCTTATTGGACAGTTGGTCTGTTTTGTTTCTGAAATCCAAGGTGATTCCAAGTTTCGGACAACGATTCTTAGTGCCTTCAGGCTTGAAGGGGAATGAAAACTACTTTCGCTCTACAGGAGCTGGGGATGTAGTGCTTGCCTGGCCCTGGGTTCAATCCCCAGCACCGCATAAACCAGGTGCGGTGGTGCATGTCTGTAATCTCAGCACCTGGGAGGTGGAGGCAGAAAGGCCATCCTCAGCTACATAGTTAGCTGGAGGCCAGCCTGGGCTAGATGAGACCCTGTTGCAAACAAACAAACAGGCCCCAAAGTAAAGGAGACAGACCCAAAATGAAGGCAGAGGTGCCAAGCTTTCAGGAAGGGTTTAGTTATCTGTAGTCTCAAGTGAAAGAAGTTTCTAATTGTTATGGTTTGAGGCTAGCCCGAGAAACATAGTAAGATCCTGCCACTAAGTAAATAAACGAAACATGAGAGCAAAGAGAGGCATGGTGGCCCGCTTGCCTAGCATTCTTAAGGCCCTGGTTCCGTCCCCAGCACTGGAAGAGGAGGAGGAGGGGTATACAAGGTTAGTCTTCCCCGATACTGTAATGATCTTTTCCTGATATTGGATATATGGATGTGTGCTTTCTCAGGAAGAAAAAATTTTCCCTCTACCCTCTTCCGTTCAGTGCCTGAGACCTTGAAAATTTAGCAAAAATACAGATGGGAGGAAAAGTACAAGATGTTATTAATGCTTATCTGCACAGGATTTCATAGAAAAGAAACTATATAAAATAGCCAATTCTGGGAGATTTAAAAATTTTTTTTAAATATTTTTATTTATTCATTTGCAAGCAGAGAAAGAGGATGGACACACCAGGTTCTCTCCAGCTGCTGCAAACCAACTTCAGATGCATGTGCCACCTTGTGCATCTGGCTTTATGTGGGCACTGGGGAATTGAACTTGTTGGGTCCTTCTACTTTGCAGGCAAACACCTTAACCGCTAAGCCAACTCTCCAGCCCCCTCTGGAAGATTATTGACCATCTTAAGCAAAGAAAGTTGGTTAGGATTTCAAGGCATGATTAATTATAAGGAGTTGATGAGAAATAAGGAAAGGAATGGAAAATAAGGGTTATTTTAAATATTTTATTTATTCATTTTTTAAGCAGAGAGATACAGACAGAGAGAAAAAGATAGAGATAGAGAGAGAGCACCAGGGTCACCACCACCTTGAGGGTCTGGCTTATGTGGGTCCTGGGGAATTGAACCGGAGGCCTTAGGCACTGGAGGCAAGTGCCTTAACTGTTGAGCCATCTCTCCAGCCCCAATAAGGGTTATTTATTTATTTATTTATTTATTTATTTATTTTTGTTTGTTTGATTTTTTGAGGTAGGGTCTCCCTCTAGCCCAGGTTGACCTGGAATTCATTATGTAGTCTCAGGGTGGCCTTGAATTTACGGCAATCCTCCCACCTCTGCCTCCCAAGTGCTGGGATTAAAGGCTGCGCCCCCACGCCCGGCAATAAGGGTTATTTTAATAAGGTTGTTTATGCAGACTCACCCTATTGCCGACTCTGTGCTTGGTGATAAGTGTTCTCTCTTGTTTCTTGGCAGAGAGCCACCTTCATAAGGGAAAGTTTGGGTTACATCCAGTCGGATCAGGTATTCTGTGGCTGTTGACCCTCAAATGCCTTCTGTTCAAAACAATCCTTGAACCATTTTGTCATACTCGGAGGTAACATATCCCAATCTCTTTGGTTTAAATTGGAGGCATTGATTTTATATAACATTTTGTGAGTAAGAGCACATACACACCACCCCCCACCCCCCACCCCACATTTCTCTTACAAGCATGGGGATTTGAGTTTGGAACCCACCCAGCACCCAGGTAAAACCAGAGCATAGCACTGCATGCTTGGGGCTTGCTAGCTAGTTAGTCTAGCCAATCAGTGAGCTCCAGGTTCTATGACAGACATCCTATCTCAAAATTAAGTTGGAGGGCCAGGGAAATGGCTCAGCTTGGGAAAACTGCTGGCCCAGGTCTGATTCCCCAGGACCTGCATAAAGCCAGATGCTCAAGCGGTGCCTGCATCATGCATCTGGAGTTCATTTGCAGCGAGAAGAGGCCTTGGTGTGCCCATACCTCCCTCCCTCCCTCTCTCTCTCTCTCTCTCTCTCTCTCTCTCTCTCTCTGAATATAATTTTTTAAAAATATTTTATTTATTCATTTTGCAGAAAGCAAGAGAGAGAGAGAGAGAGAGAGAGAGAGAGAGAGAGAGAGAGAGAGTGCATACCAGGGCCACCACCTTGTGGGCACTGGGGAATTGAACCCAGGGCCTTAGGCACTGGAGGCAAGTGCCTTAACCACTGAGCCATTTCTCCAGCCCTTATTTTATTTTTATATAATAAAAAGGTATTTTTAGTCCACATTCAGGTCTTCTTTTTTCTTTGCATGTGTGTGTGTGTGTGTGTGTGTGTGTGTGTATTCCTATGTGTGTAGTTTCAACTGTGTTTATGAGTGTGCAAATGTGGTGGGTGTACACATGTATGGAGGCCCAAGGATAACTTTGGGTGTCATCCTCAGGAACCCCATTTACCTCTTTCTTTTGTAGGCAGGGCCTTTCATTGGCCTGGAGTTCACCAATTAAGCTAAACTGACTGGCCAGTGCACTCCAGACATCCTCCTGTCTCCCCCTCGCCAGCACTGGGGTTAGAGGCTCAGTCATGCATTCATGAAGACCTAATTTTGCATCTCTACAACTCACAGGAAGCTGAACACAGAGAGTCTGTCATCCCTGTGCTCCTGTGGGAAAAAGAATCCTGGTGGGCTGGAGAGACGGCTCAGCGGATAAGGCACTCGCCTCTGGTGCCTAAGGCCCTGGGTTCAATTCCCCAGGACCCACATAAGCCAGACCCACAAGGTGGTGGCCCTGGTGTTCTCTCTCTCTCTCTCTCTCTCTTTCTCTCTCTCTCTCTCTGTATCTCTGCTTGAAAAATAAATTAAAAAAAAAAAAAAGAATCCTGGGAAGCTCATGGACCAACTAGCCTGGCATTTGCAGCAGTGAGCAAGAGACACCTTTCACCAGCTTCAAAAAAGGTGAAAGGCAAGGACTGACAGCACAGGCTATCCTCTGACCTACATGTGCCCTGTGATACATGCGCGCCTGCACTCACATATATGAACATACACACGTCATATACACATGCCCAAGGATATCTGTAGGCTTTCATTGAAGAGGCTTTTCAGAATTCAGAAAGACTGTGTGACATACAGCACATCCTAGAGGGGTCCTGGGCCCATGAAAACACTGTCTTTGAGACGCCTGCTAATACTAGGTGTCGAGTCCAAGGTGGAAGTAGAGGTTGTAGTCTGAGAAGTGAGCGTAGGAGTGGCTATGGAGTTTGGGAGTAGCCGGGGGAGAACCTAGCACCCAGCACCCAGCATGTGTGAGGCTCTGGGCTTGATCCCTCGCACTGCATCCCTCGCTAAAATAAACTCCAGGAGCTGGGATTGGTGAGGCACACCTTTGATCCCAGCACAGGGGAGGCAGAGGTAGGAGGATCGCTGTGAGTTTGAAGCCAGCCTGGGATTACAGAGTGAGGTCCCTACCTCAAAAAAACAACCAACCAACCAATCAACCAACCAACCAATCAAACAAAAACCCGGTACATGGAGGTGACAGCGTTATAAGCCTGAGATGGCCTGTGAGTGTCAGCACTAGAGAATTTATCTTGGGTAAAAACTAGGAAAAGTCCACTGAAGCTGACTGCGTGAGAAGCTGGCGGTCATGTGATCAACATGTGGACTTTAAAGATACCCCAGCATGAGATATGGATTAGAGCAGAGACTTCGAGGCAGGTGCCAAGGTCTCTGATAAACGACTAGAGCCTGTTTACTTGACTCATTTACCAGAGTTGATTTGTTTTCAGAAAAGCATGGGTGCAAGAAGCCTTGGATGGGACTTGGAAATATCCCAGCTAGAATACACTCTGACAATCAGCTCAAGGACTGAGAACCATGCCTCTTCCTTCCCTGGTACCAGTTTCCTGCTGAAGCCCTGCAGAGCTCCTAGGGCCTGGCCGCCAAGTCCAACTAGCAGCTAACTCCAAGCTGCCCCTGCCCCTCCCAGCCTAGGACTCTCTGCTCGCAGGATTCACGCAGAACTGCCTCAAGCTTCCTCCCACACCATCCCGCAGCCTGCACTGCCTGTGCTTGGCTGTCTGGGACAAGGACTCACATCACCACCTCCAGCTCACTTCAACTCAGCTTATAATTGCATTTCTGCTGCCCCCTCACTCCCAGCCTGTCCAGGTTAATGATGCTTCTGGAACTCCAATGGTACTCTGCAGATATGTCTGACTGCACACTCCCTGATGGAATGCTCTGCTTGCCTCTAGGGCTCCCCTACCAGGAGCTAAGCTTCTGGGACAACAGGGGTTATTTGTTGCTCAGAACAAATCAACAGCGATGGTGTCTCCTTTATCTTTGTATTCTTCATCCCTCCATCACTCACTAAATACATGTTGCCTTGGATCTCCTCTTCTTCGCATTCACTGTCTGCATGTGGACTGTCTAGATATCAGAGGTGCTATATGAACAGGGAGTGGGGAGGAGAGGAAAGGGGGAAGGAAGAGGGAGGGGAAGAAGGGCAAGAAAGCAGGAAGAGGAAGAAGGAGAAAGAGGAAGGAAAACCAAGGTGCTGCCTGGTGTTACTGGCCTTTGATATCCGGGACCTATTTATGGTGGCTCACACTGCTGGGATGAACTTTCAAATCAGGCACAGTTTATGAGGAAGAAGGGATTTATTGACGCTTATAGATCCAGGGGAAGTTCCAGAAAGGTTGAAAGAGGCCTCCTTTCATAGGTTCAAGCACAGAGAGAGAGAGACCCATCACCAGCACCACACACACACACACACACACACACACACACACACACACACACACTTCAGGCAGAGCGAAGACTGCTCTCTGCCTACTCCCAGTAACACCTTAGGGCTGTACCTTAGGATCCACCCAAGGAAGTTTTAATAAAACTCCTGAATCTGGGTGTGGTGGTGTACACCTTTAGTCCCAGCACTGGGGGTGCAGAGGTAGGAGGATCGCCGTGAGTTTGAGGCCACTCTGGGCCAGAGTGAGATCCTACCTTGAAAAACCAAAAAAAAAAAAAAAAAAAAGCACAAAAACCAAAAAAACTCCTGAACTGAATCTATTGAGGGAGATCCATTCAAACTTCCACAGGTCGGAGCTAGAGACTGTGGTAATCTTTATTGGTGCCCTCAGATCAGCTGGGAGTCGATCACTGGACCAGTTAGTGGAGTGGCTGTGTATCTTGATCACCTTGTCCGTTCCCTCTCCTAACTGGTTGCACTCACCCTGAAGATTATTTTTTATATTAATGGAGAATTGCCTTTATTTTTAAATTTTATAGATTTGATAGAGCGAGAAGCATTGTGCCAGGATCTCCTGTAACTGCACACAGACTCCAGATACATGAGCCACTTTATGCATCTAGCTTTCTGTGGGTCCTGGGGAATTGAACCTGGGTCATAAGGCTTTGCAAGCAAATGTTTTTAACTGCTGAGCCATCTCTCCAGCCCTCTGAAAGTTATTGACTGTGTCAACACACATCGATCCTCCTTACCTCTGCCTCCCAAGTGCTGAGATTAAAGGTGTGTGCCACCACACCTGGCACATTTTCCATTTTTATCCTTGGGTAACGTGACTAGCTTGTGTTTTATCCTTGGGTAACATGACACAGATCTCACCTCAAAGGGGATGAGATAACTTATTCTGTTGAGCTGGAAACCTCTTCCCTGTTAACCAGCCGACAGAAAGCTGGAAAAAGCTATGGCTGCATGCAGCCCTATGGGAGAGAGAAGTCATCAATGGTGGTGAACAGCAATGGACCCCACAAGCCTTAAGACTGGCCAGATAATCCTAATGTGCCACTGGTGCAATAGTGACAGGTCTGTTATGGGGGAAACCAACTGCTCTCTAATTGGACTAGAAGGAATACATGGCTGGTACTCTAGACCTAGTCAAAAACCTATCCCTGGGGAGTTCATGAGCCCCAGGGTAATAACACCTGCTGTTGTCTGGCTAAATACATCTATTATGCCCACCAAACTGCCTTATAGGCACTTTTTAAAATGAGTATACCCATATATTAATGCTACTCTCACTTTTGGCTACAGAAGTTCTCTTTTCAAATGGCAGTGACAAAAAACAAAAACAAAAACTAAGCTGATGTGGCAGATATAAATGAGCTACCACTCTTTAAAGACACTGAGAGACACAATGGCCCCTGCACACAAGAACCCCTCCAACGTCAGGATGGATGCTCTCCATTTGGATACGGGCAATGGGTACATATGTGTAAGAATTCACCAAGCTTACAGTTAAATTTTAAACTTAAACTGGGTGTGGTGACACACGCCTTTAATTCTAGCACTTGGGAGGCAGGGACTGTTGTGAGTTTGAGGCCAGCCTGGAACTACATAGTGAATTCTAGGTCAGCCTGGGCTAGAGTGAGACCCTACCTTGAAAAACCAAAATAAATAAATAAATAAATAAAAATAATAAACTTAAAAAAGAGAGAGAGAGATTCTGGAGCAAAATATGAGTGGCCGTGGCCCGGGAACACAGACTTACGTTGCCCCAGTGCCATGTTCCAATGTGTTAATTTCATGAAGGTTTTATAGGTGCAGAGCAGAAGAAAGTCATAAATCAAGGCACTTTTCAAATAGATTGGCTGACCATCAAGTAGGCAGGTTATAGCAGAATGGGGAAGCCTCACCCTAGGCTTCAGGTGCTATCTGATGACATTCTTGGTCCTTGGGTTGGTGAAAGCTGGGGATCTGCTACTGTTAGGTCAATTCAGGCTTCACCTTGATCCTCTTCCCCAACCAGCCTCAAGCGAAGTGTCAACAAGAGTCACAGATAAAGACTCCCCCCTAAACAAGAGCTACACCTGCTGTATCTCAGTATGGCCCGAGGGATTATCCTTCCTGATCCTGAGAGCATGTGACCACCTGAACCCTCCACCCAACCTCATGTGACCACCTGGGCCCCAACCTGAACATTTTCCCCTGAAAAGCCCTGATCTGAATCTGCCTTGCGCTCTTTTCTCCACCTTTGGTGAAAATAGCCCAGCAGCTTGCTTTTCCTCCTATTAAAACCTTTCCTTTCAGAGTGGTCTCTCGTGGTCATTTCCATTCTAACAGCTACTATATTCCAAAATGGTCTTCCTTGATCAACTGATAGTCACATGGATGTGAGGTCAAGCACAGAGGTGGGCAATAAATAGCTACTGAGGGGCAAAAAGCAGTCTGAGGTAGTTTGGCTCTGACCTTGCAACATTCCATCTCTCTGTGGTCACAGTTCCTTCAGTCCATTCAGCTTGGTGGGGCAGATGCAACTCTTTCTGGGAACTTCAGTTCGCATTTATAACAGGCTCTGGGGCTAATTTGTAATTCACTTTTTATTTTTCTCAGGTAGGGTCTTATTCTAGCCCTGGCTGACCTGGAACTCACTCTGTAGTCGCAGGCTGGCCTTGAACTCACAGCGATCCTCCTGCCTCTGCTTCCCAAGTGCTGGGATTAAAGGTGTGCGCCACCAAGCCTGACTTCCTGTAACTCACCTTGGATCCTTGCTCTTACAGCCCAATGGGGAGCTAACTCCAATCTCACCCCTTCTTCCATCTCCTAGTATTGTAGCAAAATGAGGGTGAGCTCACTGCCCTCCCCCATATCATTACATTCTGCAGACATTTGTTTGCCACAGATGGCCAGTATAGCATGAGGTGGGAGACGACCATAGTTTTTAAATCCTGTGAGACAAAAGAAGGATTTGCTTTAACTGTGATAAGGATTTAGGAACAGATGAGGCAGGAGGATACCTGAGGAAGATTATCTGAACTTTCTGGAACCCATTGTAAATGTGTGAGTTGCTAGGTGTCTGTAATTTACATGTCTAATGTCAGTACACATCTCTGTACCCTACTATAAAATTTCTTGGTGGGCTGGAGAGATGGCTCAGTGGTTAAGGCACTTGCTTCTAGTGCCTAAGCCCCTCCCCTTTGGTTCCCCAGTACCCACATAAACCAGACCCACAAGGTGGTGGCCCTATTAAAAAAATCTCTTTGTGGGGCTGGAGAGATGGCTCAGAGGTTAAGGCACTTGCCTTCAGTGCCTAAGGCCCTGGGTTCAATTCCCCAGTACCCACATATGCTCTCTCTCTCTCTCTCTCTCTCTCTCTCTCTCCCTCTCTCTCTCTCTCTCTATCTGCTTGAAAATGAATAAATAAAATATATTAAAAAAAATCTCTTTGTAACTGGGGTTCGGGGCCAATGTTCAGGTGTAAAATTAAAACTCCCCTCTCCTCTTGCTGCGAAGGCTTTGTCTGTTTGTCACTGAGTATTTCTACAACACTAGTGCTGGAATTACAGGCGTATGCCACCATGCCCAGTGTATGTGGAGGTGGAGATGGAACTTCGCCATAATGGGCAAGCACTCTACCAATTGAACAATGTGCCCAGCTCTTATTTTGTTTTGTTGTTTTGAGACAGGGTCTCATGTAGTCCAGTCTGGCCTCAAAGTCATTCTGTAGCCAAAGCTGGCCTTGAACTCCTGATGCTCCTCCCTTTACCTCCTGAGTGGTGTGATTATTGGCATGTACCATCACGCCCAGTTTTGATTTTTTTGTTTTGTTTCTTTGATGCTGGGGATTGAACCAAGGGCCGCAAACAAGCTAAGCAGGCTCTCTACTTTGAGCCATATTCCCTTACCTCGTTGTTTTCACTAAGTTATGGGAAAGCTGGGTGTGGTGGCAGAACCTGTAACCCCAGCATTTAAGAGGTTGAGGTAGAAAAATCATGAGTTTAAGGCCACTCAACCTCGGCTAGATTGAGACCCTCTCTCCAAAATCCCTAGGTGGACATGGTGGCACATAATTCCAGGCTGAGGTAGGAGAATCACCATGAGTTGAAGGCCAGCCTGGGTGAGTGAGACCCTGCCTCAAAAAAACAAAAACAAAAACAAAAAAACCCCAAGGAAACAAATTTATGGGAAGACAAGAGTAGTTGCACCTGCCTGTAATTCCAGCATTGGGGGGGGGGGCTGAGGTCGGAAGTTAAGGAGTTCAATGCCATGCTCAGTTACTTAGCAAGTTCAAGGGTAATCTTGTAACCCTCCTATAGGAAGGAAGATATTTAAAGAGACACTAGTGCCCCTCTCTTTGGCTACAGGCTATTAAACTCTTGGGCTCCAGGAAATTGTAATTTCCCCAGGAACCTCTTGCTGAGAGGATAAAGAGGCTGAGGCCCTGGACCCAGCAGGAAGGGAACTTGTCTCCAGGAAGGAGATTTACATCTTGCCAGTTGCCAATGGAGCTGAGACAATGATGGGCTGGACCACACCTAAATCACCTAAATAACCCGGACTTTTTTTTATGCACATCTCTGACTCTAAGCCTTGTGACCCAAAATAGACCGGGGAAAGGGGTTCTTTGTTCTTCAGGCCTAGGTGGTCACATTGAATAAATCTCCTTTTTCTGCTTTTTTTTTTTTTTGGTTTTTCGAGGTAGGGTCTCACTCTGTAGTCTCAGGCTGGCCTCGAACTCACTGCGATCCTCCTACCTCTGCCTCCCGAGTGCTGGGATTAAAGGCGTGCACCACCACGCCCGGCTCTCCTTTTTCTGCATTCGATATTATTCCTTTAACTGGTTTATGGAGGTTTGTTGTGGAGTAGGATGGAGGTTGTTTATCAGCATCCTGGTGGCCATTGAAGGTCCTTCAAGATCAGCTCTGCCTCCCTAAGGCTTAAAACACCACAAGGGGGGAGGGGGAGGTATCAGTGCTCAGTTGAGGCTCTTTGGGGGACAGTTCCTCCCACTTCAAACTAGAACTCCATCTGCATTCTACCTCAGGCCCAGATTGGAGATGTGATATTCTAAAGGACCCAAGATAGAAGATTACAGACATCCTGTAGTCTCCTCCCTTAGGAGTTAATCCAACTGGGCGTGTCAATCACTCAGCTGGGAGACCACCTCTCAGGAAAGCCGGTTCACCTGAAGACGTGCTAAGGAAGTGGGAGGAATAATTATCCTCTTAATGAGATACTCTGCCTATACCCCCAGAAGCCCCTCCCTCCACTCAGTTGCTCTCTGGGCTTTGATCTGCTTGCTCTCTTTGCTGAATCCTAACTCAAAGGTGTTAAGCAGGCTTGCCCAGAGACTGGGCTTCAACACTGTTTCTCCTTTGCTGGTCATCAGACAAGGACTGGACGGTAAGAAAATACACAACCTCAGTGATCTTTATTTTGGTGGTTGGAAACTGGGCAAGGAAATTCAGTGAAAAACATTAGTTGAAGGGCTGGTGGTGGGGGCATCCGTCATTTTGCTGTTGTGGTGTGGTCTTAGAGGGGAAAGTTTTTGTTGGTTTAACCTCAGCCCTTGTTAGGCTGATTATCAATGTGCTGATTTTGTTTTGTTTTTTGAGGTTTGGTCTCTCCTCTACCCCAGGCTGACCTGGAATTCATTGTGTGGTCTCAGGGTGCTCTTGAACTCACAGTGATCCTCCTGCCTCTGCTCCCAAATGCTGGGCTTAAAAGCACGTGCCACCATGCGCTCAGTTCTCCCTTCCTTCCTTTCTTTCTTCTTTCCTTCCTTCCTTTCTTTTCTCTCCTTCCTTCCTCCCTTCTTCCTTTCCCTTTTTCTCCTTTTTTTTCTTCAAGGTAAGGTCTCTAGCACAGGCTGACCTCTCATGGAGTCCCAGGCTGACCTCCATCTCATGGTGATCCCATTTCTGCCTCCCGCCCAAGTGCTGCACCATCACACCAGGCCAATGAGCTGATTTTCAAAGGCTACAGTAAAGCATTAAAGCTGTCCAGAATATACTAGAGTGTAAGAATTGGCATTAGTGTTGAAATGAATCCCAGCATGTGGGAGGTAGAGGCAAGATCTGGAGTTCAAATTTGGACTACATGAGACCCTGCCTGAGTGTTTGGATCAAAGCCGTGTGCCGGGTTCATTTTATTATGTTTGTATCATGTTGTATATTTTGGATGAATACAATTTTTAAAAGAAGCTGGGTGTTTGATTTGGTTCTGAAATGTTCCTCAAAGACTTAATGGGTTTAAATACTTGTGTTCAATACAGCAATAGGAACTCTGGACACATGACCACTTTGCATCGCCTTTAAGTGTGGGTGTTGAGGAATTGAATCCAGGACATGGGCTTTGCATGCAAGTGCCTTTTAACTGCTGAGCCATCTTCCAGCTCCATATTTCTTGCTTCTGAAAAATTATTTTTGTGCATGTGTTTGTGAGCTTGCCAGAACCTTTTGTCGCCGCAAACGAATACCAAATTCCTGAGCCATTCTCTGCTTTTCGGCTTATGTGGGTGGCTGGGAATTGAACCCTGGGTTGGCTAGTCCCTTTAACCGATGAGCAACTTTCCCAGCGTCTGCAGATATTCCTGTCTCAGTGTCTCTTGTGAGAGCCTTGCTCTTTTAGAAGGTGATGGAAACTTTAGGTGCAGGGCCTAGGTTCAAGGAAGTCCTTGAACACTTGTCCTTAAGCTATATGTATTCTTGCTTTGTAGCCCAGGATGGTCTTGAACTTGTGATCTTTCTCATGCCCCAGCATCTCGAAGGCAGATCCGTGTCTCTTGGCTTTTTTTGTAGTGGCAGTGGGAATTGAACTTAGGGCTTCGTGCGTGCTAGCCTCCACTACGGAGTATATCCTTAGTTCCATTTATCTGTTGCAGCCTTTGGGTAGCATCCCCGCAGCCTGTCCTAGGGGCCGGGCTTTCCCGGGCACCGGGGGAGCCTGGGGTTTGAGCACAGCGCAATACCTGGACGGAGCCCACGTAGCTCCGCCCCCTTCGCCACGGAGCCGTGGGCTCCACCAATCAGCGTCGGCGGGGGCGGGGCGGGCTGCGGGGAGCTCGGGGCCGAGGCCCGCGGCGCCAGGGGCCGGAGCGCAGCGCACGGGGACAGGACGCGACGCGGGGACGGCGTGGGGCCACCGGGCTCCTCGGCCTCCCTCCCCTCGCCACCGGCGCCCCCCCCCCCAGCCTCAGCCGGACCGGAACTATGTGATCCCGGAAGTTCCGGGGCCATTGCTGTGTGGGATAAACAGTAATGGCGGAGGCTGCGGCTCCCGGAACAACAGCCACACCATCAGGAGCAGGAGCGGCGGCAGCGGCCTCCCCCACCCTCATCCCCGCCGCCGCCGCCCCGTCCCCGGGGGCGGGAGCGGGAGGAGGGGGCGGCGGCAGCGACGGCGGCGGCGGCTGGACCAAGCAGGTCACCTGCAGGTAGGACGTTGCGTGGCCCGTGGGGAGGGAGGGGGCGGGCGGGCGGGCGGCCGGGGGTCCCCGAGTCCGTCCCCGCCGAGGGAGGCCGCGGCCCCCAGGCCGGCCGGTGGGCTGCGCGCGCGATCGCGGCGGGCCGTGCGCGGGCGCCTCGGCTTCCTGCGCCCCGCCGATGACCGGTGAGGCCGGCCGGCTCCTCGGGGTGCGGGCGCGGGCGCCCCGGGCCCCCCGGGTGGGTCGGGGTCATCCGTTTGTAACGTCTCCTCGCCCCGCCCCCGCTCGCCCGCCGCCGGAGGCACGCTTTTGCACGATTTCTTTGTACGTCCGGCGGTTCCGAGCTTTGTCTTGGAACAGAGCCGTCTCCTCCCACCCGGGACCTCAGGACCTGCCATTACCGCCCTCCCTGGCCTGCTCGGGGAAGGGCGAGCTCGTAGGACGCGCACGCGTGGAGGTTGCGCCTCGGTGGATTGAGCTGTCTGTGTATTACCTGTCTTCACCATGTCGTGGGGTGGGGGGGAGTTTTTTTGAGATAGGGTAACCCGGTTTACTCTCGTGATCCAGACAGCCCGAGGTCTGGGGTTACAGGCGTGTGACATCACGCCCTGGCTCTTCTTGACGATTTCTTGGATTTATTTATTAATGTTTGGAGGTGGGTTCTCTAACCCAGCATTACCTGGAACTCCCTCTGTAGCTCCAGGCTGGCATCGAACTCATTGTAATCCTTCTACCTCAGCCTCCTAGTTGTTGGGATTAAAACACCCGCATGGAATTATTTTTGAAGAATTTATTTATTTATTTATTTATTTGGGGGCTGGAGAGATGGCTTGGCGGTTGGGGCACTTGCCTGCAAAACCTAAGGTTCCAGGTTCGGTTCCCCAGAACCTACAGTACCCACATAAAGCCAGATGTTCAAAGTGGCACATGCATTCCTTTGCACCAGTTGCAGGCCCTGGTACGCCCATTCTCTCTGTCTCTGCTTGCATATAATTTTTTTTTTTTTTTTGGTTTTTCAAGGTAGGATTTCACTCTAGCCCAGGCTGACCTGGAATTCACTATGTAGTCTCAGGGTGGCCTTGAACTCATGGCAATCCTCCTACCTCTGCCTCCTGAGTGCTGGGATTAAAGGAGTGTGCCCCCACGCCCCGCTCGCAAATAAATAATATATTTTTAATATATTTGTTAGCACAGAGTGAGTGGATGGGCACATCATGGCCTCCTGAGGCTATTAATAAACCCCAGCTTTTTGTGGCTGCTGGGGAACTGAACCCCCGCTGTGAGATTTAGCAAGCAAACACCTTTAACCTGAATCTCCAGAAGTGCCCCCCCTTCCTTTTTGTTTTGTTTTGTTTTTGAAACAAAGTAGCCTTGGCTGACTGGGAACTCATGGGTGATATCTGCCTTTGCCTCCCAGAGTGCTAGGATTTCAGGAGTGCCTAGCCTAATATATGTCTTTTTTGTTTTTTAATATACTTATTTGAGACAGAAAGGGAGAATATGTGGGTGTTCCATGGCCTCCTGAGTTCTGTGAATTTGAATCCAGGAGGCCATCAGGCTTTACAAGTAAGTACCTTTAACTTCTGAGCCATCGTTCCAGCCAATATGTGAGTTTTTTTTTAAAAAAAATTAATTTCTTTTTTTGGTTTTCTGAGGTAAGAGTCTCGCTCTGCCCCAGGCTGACCTGGAATTTACTATGTAGTCTCACAGTGGCCTGGAACTAACAGTGATCCTCCTACCTCTGCCTCCCAAGTGCCCCACTAAAAATTAATTTCTATTTGCCAGCAGAGAGGTCACGCCAGAGCCTCCTGCCAGAGCAAAAGAACTCTAGATGCATGCACCAATTTGTGCATCTGACTTGAGAATGTAACCCAAACTGTCAAGCTTTGCAAGCAAGCTCCTTTAGCCAGACCTGGAATTCATTAGGTAGTCTCAGCCTGGCCTTGAACTCACAGTGCTGGGATTAAAGGCGTGTGCCCTCCACACCAGGTTTACTTTGAACTTAAGCTCTTGATCCTTCTTAAGTGTCAGCATTACAAATTTGTCAAGCCTTCTTCCCTCTCTTTAGGGTCTTTGAATTAATGAAATATCCTGGGTGTTCACTGAATCAGTGGTAATTCTTTGTGAACCAGTAAATTTATGTGTGGTGGCACACACCTTTAATTGCAGTGCTTGGGAGGCAGAGGAGCACTGAGTTTGAGGTCAGGCTGAGACTGACTACATAGTGAATTCCAGGTCAGTCTGGGCTAGAGCAAGACCCTACCTCAAGAAAGATCAAGAAAAAAAAGAAAGAACAAGGAAGGGAGGAAGGAAATTAACTCACTTTGGACCAGTCATGGTGGCTCACACCTGTAATTTCAGAACTCCCACTAGCACTAGGGAGGCTGAGATAGGATCACCATGAGTTTGAAGCCTGCCAGGAGCAGTCTGCCTGGGTCTGCTGGCAAGGGGAGACGAGGCAGGAGAATCTCGTTCTAGCTAGGCCAACCTGGGCTACTCTAGGAGATAGTCTCAATTTAAAAAACAAAAACCAAAGCCAGATGAGTAAGCTTATTTTGAGCCTTCTGGGCGCCTGCAACTGTAATGGTGAGGTGGAGGTGGAGGCAAGAGGATTAGCAGTTTGAGGTCATCATGGGCCACACTTTGTGACTAACCTGCGATACGTGAGGTCAAAAACAGCAACATTCAGTGCTGAATGTAGTTTTGGTGGGTTTTCTATAAACGTCTCCAGCAACTATGAAATCTTCTCGAACTTTCTGAGAAGTGCAGAATTTAATTTTATACCTGCAGGGCTTTCCTTAAGTGCTTACCTTAGAGTATGTTGATACAGTCATTACTAAAATTGCCCACTCACATATGAATATCTAAGATTCCTCTGTTTTCATTAAAACATTCAAATTTTCCAGTCAAAGGATTAAGAGAATCTTCCTTGGGACTGCCTTTGGTCATTCCAGTAAATAAGCATTGGGTATTCAGTGCAAGGCAGTATTAGAACTCAGTACTTTGAGTGTATTTGAAAGGAAATCTGAGAATTTAAGGTGATGACAAGTTCTAGTGTTTACTTCCTTAAACAGATCCCTTCTCTCTTAAGGATTTTTGGTTTTTTGAGGTAGGGTCTCATTCTAGCCCAGGGTGACCTGGAATTTACTCTGTAGTCTCAGGGTGGCCTTGAACTCACGCCCGGATTCTCTTAAGGAATTTGAGTTGGTGCTTTCTATACCTAAGGCATAATCCTCTTTATTGGATAAGGATATTCTTTTTCTTTTTCTTTTTTTTTTCCCCAAGATAGGGTCTCTATGTTAGCCCAGGCTGACCTGGAACTCACTATGTAGTCTCAAACTCATGGTGATCCTGCCTCTCTAGTGCTGGGATTCAAGGTGCTCCACCACGCCCATCACCTTGCCCAGCTCTTAAAATGTTCATTTTAATTGCTCCAAATTGTCTGATTTTCTTGTTGGCTACTAATTTCATGGTGCTTCATTTGAGATACTTCTTGTATTTTATTTTTGCAGCTAAAAAGCCTAAAAATAGCTATGCTGAGAAACTGTCCTATGCTGCCACCAGCAGGCTGGTTTTCATCTTACTAGAAAGAGGGGTACTGTGAAATCCGTCCTTGCAGCTGCCTGGACCTCTGTATCCTCAGGCTGGCCTTGAACTCATGGTGGTCTACCTACCTCAGCCTTCTGAGTGCTGGGATTAAAGCCACGTATCACCAAACTTTAATGCTGAAAGAAACGTTTTAGCTGGGTGTGGTGGCGCACACCTTTAGTCCCAGCACTTGGGAGGCAGAGGTAGGAGGATTGCTGTGAGTTCAAGGCCACCCTGAGACTACATAGTGAATTCCAGGTCAGCCTGGACTAGAGCGAGACCCTACCTTGAAAAACAAAAAACCAAAAAATGAAAGAAACATTTTAATTTGCAAGCAATAGTTTTGAATTTAGATACTGCTTTATTGGGTTGCTGCTGCAATTACGGCTTATTCTTTCAGCAGTTGAAATAACAGATTCCCCAATCCATTTGTAAGAGTTTGTTTTTATTTTATTTTATTTTTTTTGTTTGTTTCAAGGCAGGGGCTCATAGCAACCCTCCTACCTCATCCTCTAGTTCTGGGTTTATAGGCACGAGCTACCACTCTGGCTCATGAGTTTAATGTTTTCTATTTTTATTTATTTGCAAGCAGAGAGAGTACGTGGGTGGGTGAGAATGGGCTGAGCCTTCCAAGTGTTTGGGACTAGAGGTGTTTGTTCAACCTCTTTGTCTGATATTAGATGGCATTTTAAAAGTTCCCCTGAGGGGTTGGAGAGATGGCTTAGCGGTTAAGGCATTTGCCTGCAAAGCAGAAGGACTAGAGTTCGATTTCCCAGTGCCCACGTAAAGCCAGAGGTGGCATACATGGCTGGAGTTCGTTTGCAGTGGCTGGAGGCCCTAGCGTGCCCATTCTCTTTTTCTGTCTGCCTCTTTCTCTCTGACTCTCAAATAAATAAAATATGAAAAAAATGCTTTAAAAAAAGTTATTCTGAGGGCTGGAGAGATGGCTCAGCGGTTAAGGCACTTGCCTCCAGTGCCTAAGGCCCCGGGTTCAATTCCCCAGGACCCATATAAGCCAGACCCGCAAGGTGGTGGACCTGGTGTGCTTTCTCTCTCTCTGTATCTCTCTACTTGAAAATGAATAAATAAAATATTTTTTAAGAAAAGTTATCCTGAGCAGGGAGGGCTGCTCATTGGCACTGTCATGATTTAATAAAAAGCAGAATGATAAGCAAGGCTTTCCCACCTGGAATAGATTGGAATCCGTCTCATCTGAAGTGCTGGGTATATAATTCTCATTGGGCCTGGGGAGATGGCAAAACCTGCTGATGTGTTCAGTTCCCTAGCACCCATAAGCCAGATGTAGGATGACACATATACAACTGTGGTCCCTACAACAGGAGAAACTAAACGTGGTTTAGCTATACTTTCAATGAAGGTAGATATCCAGGCAGAGGTAGGAGAGGCAGACAACAAAAAATCCACCCTCCATCATATGCCCTCCCAATTAGTCTTTTATTTTGATGTCATCATCTTTTCCTCCTATTATGAAGGCCTTTTATAACAAGTGTCAGGCACTATGAGTGAGGTCATGAATATCAAGGCCAATTTGTATCTGGAAGATCCCATTGTAAGCAGACCTACCCTTCTTTGGCTCTTACATTCTTTCTGTCACCTCTTCCAGTCTTGGAAAGTGTGATAGAGATGTTTCAGTGCTGAACACTCCACTGTCTCTTCTCAGCACTGGTAGCTTTTGGGTTACCTTAGTGGTTACCACCATCTGAAAAGAGCTTCTCTAAGCAAAAGTGATAGTAGCATTAGTGTACAGGTATGCTCATTAAAAGTGCTTACAGAGCAGTTGGGTGGGCGTAATCTATGCAACTGCAGGCTTTACTCTCCTAGGGCTCGTGACCTCCCCTGCCATAGGCTTTTTGTAGGGTCTCTCTCTAGCCCAGGCTGACCTGGAATTCACTCTGTAGTCTCAGGGTGGCCTTGAACTCATGGCGATCCTCCTACCTCTGCCTCCCGAGTGCTGGGATTAAAGGCGTGCGCCACCACACCCGGCTTGCCATAGGCTTTTGACTGGGCGTTCGATACCAGGCATGTATTCCCTCCTGTGGAGCTGGCCCAAGAGCTTTGAGAACAGACTGGAAAAAATAAGCCAGCCATCCCAGCAAGCGCTTTCAGCTGGTAAAGTGATCAAGTGACAGCTAGTTAACACTCCCAGAGAAGTTGTGTCTGCATGCTGGTCCTATACTCTCACAAGCTACCCCGCTCTCTAATGGCGGCCATTCTTCACTTTCCAAGAAGGTAGTAGAAGGGGGAGTTCTAGTAAGTTGATTGTATTTGTCTTTATTATTGGGCAATGCCTGCTGGGAGTCAAACTCTTCTTAGAGGAAGGGATGGAGTGTTTTTTGTTATTTTGAGGATCCCCCCACTAGTCCAGGCAAGAGTGCTGGGGTCAAAGGTGTGTGCCATCATGCCCCACGGCAGTCAGGGTCTGTCTACATGCAGTCCTGTCTGCTTCCCATGAGCTGGGATTAAAGGCATGTGCCACAGCTCCTGACTCTTGAAATTTTGAGACCTGGTCTTCACATGTAGGCCAGGCTGGCCTGGAACTGATCTACCGCCACCACCTGCACAGTGCTGGGGTTACAGGTATGTGCCGCCACCATAGCAGAAGTCCTTGTTTTTGTCATTTTGCTTTGGGCAGAAATTCTTGGGAGTGGATTGCCTTTTCCCCTCTGCCTGCCTGTTCTCAGTTTTGCCCTGTCATGTCAGAAGCTCTAGGTGGGTGGGCAAGAGGGACATCACTGGGAAGCCTGGTGTACTGAGGGTCACTGGAGTGCTAAGGGCTGAGGTAGCTGCTGCAGTCCATCTCTCAGTGAGGAATGTGTGCTCATCACCGGCTTCCTGCGGATCTCCCTTTGTCAGAATAGTGCTGGGCATGAGGTTCTTTCTCAAAATCAGTTATTTGGTAGTTTTTCCATCAAGACAAACTGCAGATAAACCTTATCCATCATACTTTATTCTACAGAATAGCCTAGTTACTTGTTTTGTTTGAGAGAAAAGGTCTCTCTAATCCTTGGCTGGCCTTGACTCACAGTGGTCCTCCTGCCTCAGCTTCCTGAGTGCTGGGATTGCAGGTATGAGCCTCTACAGTTGTGGGAAGCGTCATCACAGAAACTTCTCAAAGTTTTAATTTTTAAACCCAAACTTGTTACTGAGCGCAGAAAGCAGTAGGTCTAGGTGCAAAAGTTAAAGCCTGACTCAGGTTAAATGTAATAAGTTGAAATTAGGCTAACAGTATGTATAATTCTACTTTACTGGCTTTAAATAACATGTAGAATTTTACTTCTTACTATGAGTTAGGTTAAACCTACTGTACTTGAAATTAGTCTATTTATACATATAATTTTACTACTAAGTTATATTTGTTAGGAACTGCAACCCTAGGGTATTTCAAATTTGGGATTTTTTTTTTTTTTTTTTTTTTTTTTTGGTTTTTCGAGGTAGGGTCTCACTCTAGCCCAGGCTGACCTGGAATTCACTATGTAGTCTCAGGGTGGCCTTGAACTCATGGTGATCCTCCTACCTCTCTGCCTCCCGAGTGCTGGGATTAAAGGCTTGCACCACCATGTCTGGCTAAGAAGTTTTGTTTCTTATCCTTTTCACGTGATCTACTGTTGATACATAGGAAGCTAGCAGGCAATCTGTAGAACCAGTCATATTTCAGTTTTACGTCAACTTTGTTTTCTTGTGGGGGACTGACTGCAGAGCTTTGTACATGGTCTTCTACCAGTCTTACTGTATACAGATCATTTGAGTGGGAAAGTGGCTGTGCATAGCATCTGCTGGTCTACCTGCCGTCTTCAGATAGCCTTGTGTGTCCACACAGACCTGGAAAGTTAACTTTTTCCTTATTTTGTACCAGTTATGGAGTCTTTGTTATACCCCGCTTATGTGAGCGATAAGGGTTAGGGAAATGGTCTCAAATAACAAAAATTCCATCACCTACAGGGTGATTTTGAGAAGCACAACACAGGTTGGCGGACTCCACCTCTAGGTTCTGATAGGGTCTTAGTTTGTGTTTCTAGCTGATTCCCAGGCGATACTGCTTGTTGCTGGCTGGTTGAGGCCTTAGAGATGGAATATGTTCCCTGTGTGGTGTTTGCCTGTAATCCAGGTTGCTGGTCTATGTTTACTTCTGGCTTTCAGAGAATTAGCTATTTCATTTGAGAGCAGAGAAAGGATAAGTTGCACCAGCGCCACTTTGCACCTGGCTTCATGTAGGTGCCGGGGAATTGAACTCTGGCTATTAGGCTCTGCAAGCAGGCAGCCATTTCTCCAACACCCCTGAGGCTATCTAGTCTAGGTTCACTTACTGTGTCCATTGGCTAGGTTTTCCTATGTATGGGAGAATATATTAGTTAATGAATTCTTGGAGGGGGCTGTGCAGATTAGTGGATGGGGGGTGCTTGGGTTTGATTGCCTAGTACCCATGTAAAGCTAAGTGCAGAGTGGTGCACGCACCTGAAGTGGGGCAAGATGTCCTAGCACGTTATCCCACCTCAAATCCTCAATGAATAAATTTTAAAAATTCTTTTAGTGGGCTGGCTTTGAAATCTTTAGCTTTGTGGTGTTTTTTTGTCTTACAGGTATTTTATGCATGGGGTTTGTAAGGAAGGAGAGAACTGTCGCTACTCACATGACCTCTCTGATAGTCCCTACGGCGTAGTGTGCAAGTATTTTCAAAGAGGGTACTGTATTTACGGAGACCGCTGCAGGTAAGGACTTGTCTATAAATTTTTGTTTTGTTTTGTTGTGTTTTTTTGGTTTTCGAGGTAGGGTCTCACTCTAGCTCAGGGTGGCCTTGAACTCTTGGTGATCTTCCTACCTCTGCCTTCCTAGTGCTGGGATTAAAGGCGTGCGCCACCAAGCCCGGCCTGTAAATTCATTTTTGTGTAGGGGTGTGTTGGGGAAGAAGTGAGAGTAAAATAATTCTAGCACTGGAGAGATGGCTCAGTTGTTAAGGACCTTGTCTGCAAAGCAGAAGGACCTGAGTTCAGTTCCCCAGTACCCATATAACACTTGAATACTGCTTTGAAAAGTATATGGGTGAGCTGTGGTATGGTGAGGCCTATCATCCCACTTACTTAGATAGCAAGTGTGAGGCCACTTGGGCTCTGTGGTCAGAAAAATATATACGTAGGAATGCACACCTAAGGGTATATTTGATTATGGAGTTTTCAGAGTCCTGGTATGGTTGCTTATGCCTATAGTCCCTTAAGCAGGAGGAGGAATGCCATGATTTCATTGTGAGCTCTAGTTCAAAAAACAAAGAAGCCAGGCATGGTGTCCCACGCCTTTGATCCCAGCACTCAGGCTGGCAGGCTTTGCTAGCAAGCACCTTTAACCACTGAACCATCTTCCCAGCCAGCCCTACAATTAATTTCATAACTGTCATTGCCCCTTGAATCCAGTGAGAATCAGAAGCTTCTGGATGAAGCCAGAGTAAATCTTGGTGACTCAGAATGGATGGTTTCTTGTGTGCAAACCAGCCTCAGACCATGTAAAACTAAAATGGGTGTGGTCGTGTTCCAATTGCCACTTTATTATGGGATAGTAAAATTTGAATTTTACATATTGTCATAAAATGATGGTGTGTGTTTGTGTTGTTCAAGATAGGTTGTCACTCTAGCCCAGGCTGACCTGGAACTTGCTCTGAAGTCTTAGGGCGGCCTCCAACTCACAGCAGCCCTCTGCCTCCTGAGTGTTGGGATTATTATTAACTTTTTCTTTTGTGACAGATACGAACACAGCAAGCCACTGAAACAGGAAGAAGTGACAGCTACAGATCCAAGTACAAAACCCTCCCTTGCTGCTTCCTCAAGTCTCTCTTCTGGAGTTGAATCACTCATGGAAATGAATACTGGCGAAGGGGAGTCAAGAGGCCCAAACTTTCCAAGTGTAGGGGCAGGATCAGAGGATTGGGTGAATGCCATTGAGTTTGTTCCTGGGCAGCCCTACTGTGGCCGAAGTAAGCATTCTGAGAATACTGTACAGTATAGTTAGGGGGGGGGGAATAGTCTTCAAATATAGCCTGATATCGACACTTTATAACATTGGATTGCCTAAGACTTAAAGAAATGGAGAGGAAAAATATTGAACCTCACCCCAGGCAAGGTCTAGCTCTAGCTCAGGCTGACCTGCAATTCACTATGTAGTCTCAGGCTGGCCTCCCTACCTATGCCTCCCAAGTGATGGGATTAAAGACACTTGTCACTGTGCCCGGCCATAGTGCTGGGATCAAACCTGGGGCTTCATACATGCTAGGCAAGTGCTTTACCATTAGTCTGCACACCCAGCCCCTTACTCGAGGTGGTTTGGTTTATGTTTTAAGATAGGACCTCATGTAGTTCAGTCTGGCTCATATTTGCTGTATAGCCAAGAATGGCCTTGAACTCCTGATCTTTGGCTTCTACCTAATAACATTGCATAAGTAATTCATAAGAACTCAAGAGAATAGTGAGATCCTTCTGCAGGGCAGTGATGGTGCTCACCATTAGATATACCTAGGCAGACAAATGTCAAGTTCCAAGCCAGATTGGGCCACATAATGAGTCACTTTCGGGGGGGGGGGGGAACAAGGGAAAAAGAAATGAGAAGATGTGTTTAATAGACTGACTTGGAATTTAATTGACTATTGTCATTGTTTCTTTTCAGTTAGTTTCTCTGTTACCTTGTAGCTCAGATTGCTGCCTTACACCCAGACTTTACCTTTTCAGCTGCCCCTTCCTGCACTGAACCCATGCAGGGCTCAGTGACCAAGAAGGAATCGGAGAAGGAGCAAACGGCAGTGGACGCAAAGAAGCAGCTGTGCCCCTACGCTGCCGTGGGGGAGTGCCGCTATGGGGAGAACTGCGTGTATCTCCACGGGGACTCCTGCGACATGTGCGGGCTGCGTGTCCTGCACCCCCGGGATGCGGCCCAGAGGTCACAGCACATAAAAGTGAGTGTTCACAAAGATGGCTGTCAGGTGGGGAACTGTAATTTCCCTTCCTAAAGGCATTGTTGGTTTGAAAACTCTAGTTGGTTGAATGGTTGTTAGTAAGTAGCTTTGGAATGTCATGCTTCCTACCTGGCATGGTGACACAACACACCTGTGATCCCACTAGGAAGCTGAGGGCAAGAGCTATTTCAAAAAGTCATGTTTTAGCCGAGCGTGGTGGCACATGCCTTTAATCCCAGCAGAGGCAGAGGTAGGAGGATCACCATGAGTTCAAGGCCACCCTGAGACTGACTACACAGTGAATTCCAGGTCAGCCTGGGCTAGAGTGAGACCCTACCTCAAAAAACCAGAAAAAAAAAAGTCATGTTTCCAAAATATCATTGAACCTCTTTCCCTTTCCTTTTTAAAATATATTTCATTTATTTATTTGTAAGCAAAGAGATACAGAGAGAGAGAAATGGGCACACCAGGACCTCTAGCCCCTGAGAATGAGCTCCAGGTGTAGGTGCCTCTTGGTGCATCTGGCTTATGTGGGTACTGGGGAATTGAACCTGGGTCCTTAGGCACTGGAGTAAGCGCCTTGACCGCTCACTTACAGACTAGGCTGGCCTCATCCTTGCGGGGGAATCCTTCTTGCCTTCTGTGTGGACCACCACAGCTGGCCTTTTTTTGGGGGGGGGGGTTCAAGGTAGGGTCTCGCTCTAGCCCAGGCTGACCTGGAATTCACTCTGTAGTCTCAGGGTGGCCTTGAGCTCACGGCAATCCTCCTACCTCTGCCTCTCGAGTGTTGGGATTTAAAGGCGTGTGCCACCATGCCTGGCTTCTGGCAGGTTTTATTTACCCTTGTTTAAAAATTTTTAATTGGGGAATTATATGTGAAAATACTGCAGTGGGTTTATATATATACTGAGCACCCTTCTCAGTAAAGCATTGGTAATCACTGGGACCATGAATGCAGGAGACAGTGGGGTGTTGGGAGGACAGTGCCTCACAGTATATATAGCCTAGGGTGGCCTGGTAGGCACTCTGATTCATCCTGCCTCCACCTCCCAAGTGCTAGGCTATAGGCAAGACCTTGACTAATGAAAGTGAAGAGCCAGAGAAATGTGAGTGCCAAGGATGGAAAGACATACTGTGCTAGGTTTGTAGGCGGCCACAACCATGCCTAGTATCAGCTATGTTTATCTTTTTTAAATATATCTATCTATTTGCAATAAGAGAGGTAAGAAGAAGAAAGACAGAATAAGCACACTAAGGCATTTTGTCACTGCAAATGAACTCCAGATGCATAGGCCACTCTGATTCTGGCTTTAGGTGGGTACTGGGGAATTTAATCTGAGCCATCGCTCCAGCCCCTCCAGATACTTTTTTCCCTCAATTTCATTTATTTGCAAGGAAAGAGGGAGACAATGGGTGTGCTAGGGCCTGTTACCACTGTAAACAAACCCCTGAGCGCCTTAAACCACTGACCCATCTTCCCAGCACTCAGATGAGTTTTTTTTTTTTTTTCTCAAGGAGAGAGAGAGAGCACACCAGAGCCATCACCTGTGGGTCTGGCATATGTAGGTACTGAGGAATTGAACCGGGGGCCTTAGGCACTGGAGGCAAGTGCCTTAACCGTTGAGCCATCTCTCCAGCCCTCAGATGAGTTTTTTGATTAAAGCCTTAATCCTCACTATATTTTCAATCCAGAAACCAAGAAATCTTTAATCCCAGCAGAGGTAGGAGCATCGCCATGAGTTCAAGGCCACCCTGAGACTGCATAGTGAATTCCAGGTCAGCCTGGACTAGAGCGAGACCCTACCTTGAAAAGCCAAAAAAAAAAAAAAAGAAAAAGAAAAAGAAACCAGGAAATCAACAAAAGTTGTATAATCTCTGGTGTGGGGAATAGGAGAGGTGGAGCTTCGCGTTTAGGAAATTGAGATCAAGTGTGCCCTCCACCTTTGATTTGTAGTATTGTGAGATTCTTGTTTGTTTATAGTTTTCTTTGAAGTCAAAGTTAGCAGGTAGTTGGAATATCTGAGTCTTCACCTGTGGAGTGACTTGACTTGTCTTTCTTTTCTAGTCTTGCATTGAGGCCCATGAGAAAGACATGGAGCTCTCTTTTGCTGTGCAGCGCAGTAAGGACATGGTGTGCGGCATCTGCATGGAGGTGGTCTATGAGAAAGCCAATCCCAGCGAGCGCCGCTTCGGGATCCTCTCCAACTGCAACCACACCTACTGTCTCAAGTGTATTCGCAAGTGGAGGAGTGCTAAGCAATTTGAGAGCAAGATCATAAAGTGAGACTCCTCCCCAATCTTCGTTTGTGCTTTCTATTCTGGGGAAGAATTTAGTATCTTGTGCCAACTTTCAACCAGAAGGACCGCATTTAAATGCATGCATTTTATCTTGAACCTGGGCTATTCTAACTGGGATTTCATGTTTGTATTGCAGCTAGCTGCTAGGTTAGTTTGGTTTACTTTATTTGAATGAGGAAACCCTATGTATCAGTAGAATATTCGTGCTTTTCTGAGGAGATTGTGTTTAATGGATTAGTCAGTTTAGGCTCCGTGAACAAACATCTAGCTCTGAATGTATGTTTCCTGACTTACATTTTCCACTTTCCTATTCCATCCATTCAGCTAGCCAATAATCCACCATCCTTTAAAAGATTGTTCTCATAACTGAACAAAAACTACATAATCTAAACAGAGCAAAGTTACAAGAAATAAATTTATTTAAATGAAAGAAAAGGAGTCTGTGTGAAATGTCTTCTTTTGTTTTTCTTTTTTTGTTTTGTTTTTTACCTAAATCATTTTTTTAAAAATTGAACTGGCTAGCCATTGGGTTGGATTTATGAAGGAGCTTGTCTTGCTCCAAAGAAAGGGTCAGTTGTGTGACTGTGGAACCCTCTTAGGAAATGCCCACGCGCCTCTCAGCTAAGGCTTTAGGTCTGGAGGGGACACACCAGGGTGTGTCTTAGAGTGGGCCCTAGGAGGGGAATGTGCTCTGCAGCCTGTTCATTGTTTCCAGGTCCTGCCCAGAATGCCGGATCACATCTAACTTTGTCATTCCAAGTGAGTACTGGGTGGAGGAGAAAGAAGAGAAGCAGAAACTCATTCAGAAATACAAGGAGGCAATGAGGTACGAGCGCTGCGGCCCTTTCCCAAGCCAGAGCCCAGTAGCCCGGGTTCACGTGGGAAAGAGCGGAGCTGCGCTATGCACTCTTACCTCCTTACTGACTGCCCGCCCTTTTGCTCCCCAGAACAGCTTTGTTTGTCACTCCGATAAACTGCTTACCCAGATTGACTCTTGCCAGTCAGTCTTTGGGTTGTGTGCCAAGGGACTGCGTTCTAATGAAGTCTCTGCTCCTGAGAGCTGGAACCTATGGAGGGGTTCTCCTTTATTTATTTATTTATTTTTTTTGAGTCTGTTTGATTTTTCTTGTGTGTTGGCTTTATGGAAGATTTTCACTCCTTGAGCTACATTATTAGCACTGGTAACATAAACCAAGATGTGTTTCTAGCCAGTGTCTCACACACTAGCACACATTAATAAGAACACACCTTGGGTGGGTGGGGGCTGCGCAGACATAATAATGGCTCTACCCCTATTTAAAGAAAACCCCGGATGATAGATACAGGCCTGAAGTCCACTGTGAATAAGGGTTGCGATATTTTCCTTTCCAGCAACAAGGCGTGCAGGTATTTTGATGAAGGACGTGGGAGCTGCCCATTTGGAGGGAACTGTTTTTACAAGCATGCGTACCCTGATGGCCGTAGAGAGGAGCCACAGAGACAGAAAGTGGGAACATCAAGCAGATACCGGGTAACTCTCACTGTTTTTTTAAAAGAGGGGAAATGCCACCCTGTCAGTTGAGTCCTACACATATTGGGGCAGGGGAAAACTTACCACTTAGGTCTGGGAGCCAAGACTAGAGGAATAAAGGAAGAAACCAACCTCACCACAGAAAACCGGGAGGGGCAGGAAAGGAGAAGTGCAGAAAGCCCTAGCCTAAGCTGTTGGCCACAGTAGCCAGAGGGGCAAATTGGTAAGATGGAATCGAGTGAGAAGTCTGGTTCATCGTGCCCTCTGGCGTGCTGCATGGTTGGCCTTAGAAACAGCAGGATAGAAGACACTACTCGCCAGTGCCACCCTATCATGGCCTTGTTTTTTACAGGCCCAACGAAGGAACCACTTCTGGGAGCTCATTGAGGAAAGAGAGAACAGCAACCCCTTTGACAACGACGAAGAGGAGGTTGTCACCTTTGAGCTGGGCGAGATGTTGCTTATGCTTTTGGCTGCAGGTGGGGACGACGAGCTGACAGACTCTGAGGACGAGTGGGACTTGTTTCACGATGAGCTGGAAGATTTTTATGACTTGGACCTATAGCAGCTTTGTGTGGCGCGTGAACTGGTCTGCGGAGCCTCAGACAGTAGCTGTCCCCTATGCTGTGTGGCTCTCCTAGGCAGGCCTCTCAACTCCAGGTGCTGCTCCTCCACCCCCACCTTTCCCCAAGCGTGTGTTTTTTGTTTCAAAAAGTTACAAAAATAAATCTTAAAGTTAGTTTTTTTTGTAACATAAATTTAACTGTCAGACAGTTAGTGTGTAGGTTTGTTGTGTCCTGTGTTCAGCCAGGTTGTGTTTGTGGACTTTGCACACTCATTTTGAAGACCCCAGGTTCAAAGGTAAAGCACTAGTTGTGCTTTGGGGTCCAAGGATAGGGGTGATGGGTAAAGGGACCTAAGCTAACAAGGAGCCTTCTGTTGCGAATGCAGAAGGTGGACTCTGCACATCTGTGGTTTCATGTCTGTTCCCTGCCCTGCAGTCCCACCACACGAGCTTGTCCTGTGGTTTGGGCTCTTGTTCAGTTGCACACAAGGAATACTACTGGGTGACCAGAACCAGGTACGGATGCGTGAAAGATCAGTGGTGTTCCATCAGTGCAGAGTTGGTGGTTAACTCCCAAGCGCCGATGGACTTGGTGGGTGCACGTGAGCGAGCGTGTGAGCAGCTTCCCATCCGTGCATAGATCAGTATTCTTAGCCTTAGTGGGCAAACTGGGGTTAGTGGTGTCAGCCTCATGATCTTAAAGGACCAGCGTGGATCTGTAGTTATTATAGCAGTGCTAGCTAGTCTGTCTATGATAGAGAAATGGGATCAGTCATAGAAGTCAGTGGCCTGCTCAGCCCACTTATCAACACAAGCTGGGTCTTGGATGCACAGTTGTATTTGATGTTTTATGGTCTAGCCTTTCCAGTCCAGGCACTTTTGGGAAAAAAAAAACAAAAACAAAAAAAAAAAAAACTTTGTCCTCATTTGAGGGTTCTGTTGTCAGGTTTTTGTGTTTGCTTTTGTGGGTATCTGCCTCATTCTATCCCTGAGCTTTGCAGCTACACAGATGATTCAAAACTATGTTCTAAGGTGTATATTATAGTGGCATAATTGGTTTACAGTAATAAGTAACACTTTCCACTAAAGGGGAGGGTGTGGTAACCCACAAGACAAGCTAAAGTTAAGTTGTTAGAATTCCTTGATGGGAATTTTCACCTTTGCATTTTATTGCTGTTTCCTAAAATAACTTGGGAGATGCTCCTATTGTCCATCTGCTTTGATTCCTTGGAACCACCCATTCTTTCACTTAAGAGAGAGCAAGTTGCAGAGGTCTATTCTCTGTATTTTGCAGCTGCCCTTTTGTAAGAAGCACTTTTCCCAAATAAAACAATAAAAAAATAAAGGAAGTTGGCTTTTCTGTTTTATGTAATAAAATAAGCTGTTTTCAACCACAGATACCAAAGAATACTGTGTGTCTGTTACAATTTTGTTTAATGCCATGTTTGTGTGGCTATAGATTCAGTGGGGAAAGTTTAATCTAGCTGCCTGTGCGACACAGGGCAGCCATCCTGCCAGACTGTCTAGTTGTCTTTCTCCTGACATCACAGGCTCACAAAAGAACCTGCTTCAGGTGCCCAAATAAGTCAAGTAGCTGTAGTTCGTCATAGAATTGGTATCTTGAGAGTGTTATATGTGAGTGCGTTAGCCTTGGACCTCTTCCTCCTATAAAGCAGGGCCTCTTGTCTGAGTGAGCTTCCAGAAAATTCTACTTTTGCCTCACATTTTACTGTCATTGTGCTAGGATTACAGAACCTTTCATCCGTCGGTCTCCATTCTGGAAGAACTAATTTTTGTTGTAAGTACTAGGATTTCACTCTAGCCCTGGCTGACCTGGAATTCACTATGTAGTCTCAGGTTGGCCTTAAACTGCCAGAGATTCTATCTCTATCCCGTGTGTATTGGGATTAAAGGCCACCACACCTGCCTTTAAGTTTTTTTTTTTTTTTTTTCGAGGCAGGGTCTCACTCTAGTTCAGGCTGACCTGGAGTTCACTATGAAGTCTCAGGGTGGCCTAGAATTCATGGTGGTCCTCCTACCTCTGCCTCCCAAGTGCTGGGATTAAAGGTGTGTGCCACCATGCCCGGCTTTTTTTTTTTTTTTTTTTAATATTTTATTTTCTAGCAGAGAGAGAAAGAAGGAAGGAAAGAACACACCAGGGCCACCACCTTGTGGGTCTGGCTTATGTGGGTACTGGGGAATTGAACCCAGGGCCTTAGGCACTGGAGGCAAGTGCCTTAACCACTGAACCATCTCTCCAGCTCTTTTTTTAAACCTTTAAGTATTTTTGACATGCTTGCTCGGAAGTCCGGTCTCTTGTATCCTAGGCTAGTACCCAAAACTAACTCCTATCTCAACCCCCAATGCCTGCTTTACAATACTTGTTGACTAAAAATGGCATTATCCTGCCACTCCCATGAGACACTTCCAGATGACTTTTGTTTGTTGTGAATTGAAGGCTAGCTTTCTGGCTGCTGGGATTACAGGAGTGGAATTTGCCAAGTGGGCTGGACTGGCTGGCCTCTTGGGTCTGTATCTGCCTCCCCAACTCTAGGTTTACAAGCCTGTACCTGGCGGTGGGTGTGGATGCACAATTGGGCCAGAAGTTGATGTCAGTTTAGTAAGGCAGAGAGCCATTTGAACCCAGACTTCACTGTTTAGGTTAGTATTGCTAGACCTTTGCCTGGGGAATCTTGTCTCTTCCTCCTCAGTGTTACAGGTGGGCCATGGTACCCCCTGGCATCTGTGTTTGCTGAGTCTCAACTTCTGTTCTTAACATTTGCATGGCAAGCACTTTATTGAAAACAGCCTTTTGAAGTTAACCAACTTCTTGTCTGCTTTCCAAGTAAGGAGCTTGGTCCCTTTGTTTTTCTTTCTAATGCAATGTAATGGAAGCAGAAGAGAGCCATCCATTTCCAGAGGAAATTTAGTCATTGCGCTTACCTCGTCTCCTCCCCCATCCCCCCTTACCTGGCAGGAGAAAGGCACTGTTCCATCATTCAACACTGGCCATGGAACTTCCACAATAAACCTGTGCCAGGGGAGGAGTCACTGAGAGCTTCATCACATAAAAACCTGTGTTGAAATGATCTACCACAAGGAAAGCGATTTTGGAGAGGGTTGGGGGGCAAGGATGTACTTTGAACATCAGGGCAACCATAGGTGTTGACCTCAAGAACATAGTTTAAGTCCTGCAGAGAATGATGGGATGAACAAGGGACCCACAGCCAATACAGGATAAGCCAGGATGACAGAAACCAACAATTTTTGACACAAAGCTCCCTAAGCTCACAACATTAAAGCAGCTTAATACCCACCATGACTCAAGGAGCTGAGTGGAAGAGGGGGTGGAAAGATTGTGAGAGCTGTGGTGGGGGAAACTATCCAGAGGCATGGCACCCCTCAGTAACAACACAATTGGGCCAGGAGAAATGGGCTAAGTACTAGGCTATCCATGGTCCCCTGCCCCAAGGACTGATCCAGACGGCCCATGGAGGGGAGGATATCCAGCTGATTGGAGATGGGGAGGGGAAGCATTGGGGAATTGGAGATAACCACTCATTGTTTGCCCACTAAATAATGTATAATTACATAATGTACAGTTATGGACAATAAATATATATTTTAAAAAAACATAGTTTAGCTACTTTTGGTTTATTGCCCTGGAAGTCACCAGTTGAGTAGACTGGTTGAAATCCACCCCTCACTGGCTCACCAATGCTGGGATTACAGCTGTGTGCCTCCTCCACACTGGGCATTTTATGTGCATGGGCATTGAGTTTAAATCCTTGTGCTTTATACCTTGGGCCATCTCCCCAGAGTATTAAAATAAGTCGCTTTTTAAGGTACCTCTTCTTAGGTCCAGTTACATTGTAGAGTGGTATTGTTGATCAAGTTTTTTTCTCTCAAGGGACGGTCTCACTCTCAGGTGGAGGTGGACCTGGAATTCACTATGTAGTCTCAAGCTGGCCTTTAACTCACCTCTATCCTTCTACCTCAGCCTCCCAAATGCTGGGATTAAAGGTGTGGGCATGTGCTCTACTAGGGGCCCTGGGTTAAGGATTGCTGGGCATCCTGGAACAACCCAACACTGTTAACTGATGGATCTAGGGGTGTTTTAACCTTCACAAGAAAAGCAGGGAGATAAGACTTCTTGGGCTGGAGAGATTGCTCAGTGGTTAAAGCCTTCAAAGCCACAGTAACCACTTAAAAAACAAGATGCACAAAGTGGTGACTGCATCCAGAGTTTATTTGCAGTGTCTCACTAAATCTAGAGCTCACCTATTCAGCTAGACAAGGTCAGGCTACCCTTAAAAGTTAAGCCATCACACCTGGCTATCCAAGTGATGTATTTCTTTTTAGGTTTTGTCACAGGGTTTCATTCTAGCCCAGGCTGACCTGACTCTTCACTTTAGTCCCAGGCTAGCCTTGAATTCACAGTGATCCTCCCACCTCAGCCTCCCAAGTGCTGAGATTAAAGGTTTAAACCATTATGCCCAGGTCATTTTTATTTTTTGTTTACTTTTTGTGTGGTGCCTGGGATCAAACCCAGGGCCTAGCACATGCTAGACATTCCTATGTGTGTGGGCCAGAGGGCTGGATGCCAGAGGTTGATGTTGAGTGTTCCTAAATTGCTCTTCACCCGATTAAAAAAAAAATCAATTGGCTGAGTGTGGTGCCACGCACCTTTAGTCCCAGCACTCTGGGAGGTAGAAGGGGTCACTGAGTTCGAGACCACTCTGAGACTACATAGTGAATTTCAGGTCAGCCTGCACTAGAGTGAGCTTGAAAAACAAAGCAAAAAACAAAAATGTAAAATAAGGCCGGTGTAGTGGTGTACATGGAATACAGAGTGGTGAGTTTGAGGCCAGCCTGAGACTACATAGTGAATACATGGTCAGCTTGGGCTAGAGTGAGACCTTACCTTGAGAAACCAAAAAATAAATTGTTTGCCATGTGTATATGGGTGCACCCAAGCCTCTTGCCTCTATAAATGATGTTCACACCTCTTTTTTGCATCTGGTTTACTTGGATGACTAGAGAATTAGCCCTGACCTGCAGTCTGTGCAAACAAGTACCTTTAACCACTGAGGTCTTCCCAGCCCCTCCACCTCTTTGTGTGTGTGTGTGTGTGTGTGTGTGTGTGTGTGTGTGTGTGTGTGTGTGTGTGTGTGTGTGTGTGTGTTTTTGAGACAAGGTCTCTTGCTGACCCTAGGACTCATCTATTCAACTAGACTAACCAGCAAGTTCTGGGGATCCCCAGGACTGGGATTACAGGTACCACACCTGCCATTTTATGTGAGTGTTGGGATCTGAACTCAGGTCCTCATGCTTGGGGGGGGCGGGGAGTTGGGGGAGGGAGCACTACCCACTGAGCTTTCTCTTAAGGTTTTGTTCCTCAGTGCTGTTGCTTCTCATGGGCTCTGCAAACTGCTGTGAGGAAGCTGTCAATTTATGAACAATAAAATATTACTACTAACTCATTCATGGGAAATGCATTTAATACCAGGATCTTCCAAAATGTCCGTTTCAGAACTTAAGTATGGAATTTGGGGGATATGACAATGATGCAGCCAGACCAGTGCCCTGTCTGAAGCAAAGCCCACCTGGAATGGCTTTAGCTTCAGAGAAGCCCATCTCATAGCCTAGACCCTGGGCTCATCCACAGAAGCGGCTCCAGTCTAGGTCTGCCGAGTCTTGAGTCTCAAATGTGTGCTTGAAACTTTCTGCTGTAGCACTGTTGTTTCAACAGGAGCCCAGGCTGGTATTCAGGTGACCTTGTTCTGCATCGTCCCCAGAGCACAGGGTCCTAGAAGCTGAGTGGGATTTCAGCTCAATGGTGGACACTGAGCAGAGGAAAGGAAGCCGTGGTGTAAGTCAGCAGGCAATTTCTTCTCAAGTTCAGAATTCCTTTCAAGGCTCAATCATTTCATTTGGTTTTTTATTTTGTTTTTGTTGACACTGTCTCACTAGCCCAGTCTACTGAATTCACTCTGTAGCCCAGGCTGGCCTCAAACCCAGAGATATACCTCAGCCTCCCAGGTGCTAAGTGTGCGCTATGATGCTCAATTCACACCAGTTCTGGTTGTTATTCTTTAAAATACTTAAGTACTTTTTTATATTTAAAATGTCAGTGCCAGGGATAGGATACATTACAGGCCATTGTCAAGGCTCTTGGTTGCCCACCAGAATGAGAATTCTGAAGACCACATATGCTTGGGCTGCAGGTCACGGAGAAATCAAGAGCTGAGCTGGAAACCTCCCTGTTAACCAGCATGCAGCCCTATGGGAGAAAGAAGTCATCAATTGTGAACAGCAGTGGACCTTGCAAGCCTTAAGACGGGCCAGCCAGGCCAAACGTACCAACTGGTACAATAGTGACATGTCTTGTGGGAGAAACCAACTGCTCTCTAATTGGACGAGAAGCCAACTGCATGGGAGGGAAAGCATGCCTGGTCCTGAAGACCTAGTAAACGTGTGTGTGTGTGTGTGTGTGTGTGTGTGTGTGTGTGTGTGTGTGTGGGAGGAGGGGGTCATGGGCCCTAGGGGGCAACACCTGCTGTTGTCTGGCTAAATACATATATTAAGCCTACCAAACTGACTTTAAGCACTTTTTTTTCTAAATGAGCATACCTACATAATGCTACTCTGATAACCCATGAAAGGTCAATGGAGACACCCACCACAACGCAGGGCAAAGATCCAGAGATACTTAAGATCTCAACAACAAAGAAGACTTAAAATTCACCCACTATGAGACTCAGGGAACTGAGCGAAAAAGGGGGGTGGAAAGATTGTAAGAGCTATGGTGGGGGAGAATATCCAGAGATAATGCCCCCCTCAGCAACAACACACAAAGGGTAAAGAAAAAAAACTCCCTCTGGTGCAGTTCATAATCCCCTATGGAGAGATCCAGTATGTGCACTGAGGAATGACCCCAGTGGGTAGGGAAACGGGGACACATACACAAGATTTGCTCATACAATGTATATACTTATTCATAATAAAGATATTAAAAACCAAAAAAATTGCCAGCGTGGTGGCGCACGCCTTTAATCCCAGCACTCGGGAGGCAGAGGTAGGAGGATTGCCGTGAGTTCAAGGCCACCCTGAGACTACATAGTAAATTCCAGGTCAGCCTGGACTAGAGCGAGACCCTACCTCGAAAAACCAAAAAAAAAAAAAAAAAGGTTAAAAATGGGGTTGGGGATTTAGCTCAGTGGATGAGCGTTTGCCTAGGAAATTAAAATTAATTATTTTGAGGTGGAAGAGATGGCCCAGTGGTTAAGGCGTTTGTCTGCGAAGCCTGATGACCTGAGTTGAATTCCCTAGCACCCACATAAATCCAGATGCACAAAGTGGCGCACATATCTGGAGTTTGTTTGCAGTGGCTGGAGGCCCTGGTGCACCCATTCTATCTCTCTGTGCTTGCAAATATATAAATAAAATATTAGATATTTTGGAAGTATGTGAATTGCTGTGACTTTGAGGCCATCCTGGAACTACAGAGTGAGTACCAGATCAGCCTGGGATAGAGAACACACATGTCATGGTTTGATCCAGGTGTCCCCCACAAACAAATGAATGTGTTCTAAGTATTCGGTCCTCAGCCGATGGCAGTTTGGATTTTACAACCTCGATGAAGCTGTGTTGTTGGGGGCGGGTTTATGGGGTTATAAGCCAGCTCCCCCTTGCCAGTATTTGGCACACCTTCCTGCCGCTGTATCCAGTGCTGTGGCGGAGGTGATGTCCACCCCTTTGCTCATGCCATTGTTTTCCCTGCCAGGATGGAGTCTCCCCTCGAGTCCCTAAGCCATCTTCCACAAGCTGCTTTTGTTTGGGTTCTTTCTGCACATCAACTAGAAAGCTGACTGCAACACCTTGAAAAATAAAAAGATATTTAAGTCACCAGCACACAGAGGTAGGAGGATTGTTGAGTTTGAGTTCAGCCTGGGCTAGAGTGAGATACTACCTTGAAAAAGCAAATATATACATATATATATACATATATGTATTATATATATTTGAGAGAAAGAGACAGAGAAAGAGGTATACACAGATTATAGGTGCACCAGGGCCTCCTACCACTGCAAACAAACTCCAGATACTTGCGCCACTTTGTGCATCTGGATTTATGTGGGTGCTAGTGAATCAGATCCAGGCCATGAGGCTTTGTCAGAAAGTGTCTTTAACTGTTGAGCCATCTCTCCAGCCCTAAGTTCTTTGAGACAAGGTCTCATGTATCCTAGGATGACCTCCAACACTCACCTAACCCTATTTATTATTTTAAGACAGAGTCTCCTAGAGCCCAGGCTGGCCTCAAACTTGCTTGTAACTGAGTGTGACCTTGAACTTCTGATCTTCATGCTTCCAGAAGCATGTGCCACACTGGTTTCTGTGGTGCTGGGGATCAAATCCAGGGTTTCATGGACACTAGGCAAGTACTCATCAACTGAGCCACATCCCAGCCCTAGGCTGTAATTACTGTAAATACATACTGTAGTCTTCCTCAGGTTGTGGGGCCTGCAGGTTTCTGTGGGAAAAGGGGTTCAGTTTTAACTCCCTGCCTCAGGGGACAGTATCTGATCTCTGTTCCCTTACCTTGGTTCATGCAGGTGGGCAGGTCCACCCTCAACCTCCAGGCAGCCGAGGGCAGCGTTTGTGCTTCTAACTTCTAGTTGTAGCTTCATTTTTTAGCCTCTAGAGGCTGCTGGTACTCGAAGCTATGATTTTATACCTCTCCATATGTATCTAGGGAGGCCCGCTGGCAATGCTCTAGAGACTCGGGAGGCTGAGGCAGGGGGTTGTTTGAGGGCAGCCTGGGCAACCCAGTGAGACTCTTATCTCAAAAAAAAAAAAAAAAAAAGC
>PVHP010016073.1:0-36382 GCA_004024765.1 Zapus hudsonius | reverse complement strand
GTCAACATAGAAATCTAGTGATGACTAATAAATAATACATGGACCTCAACAGACAAGCACATGATACGTAAGTGATGTTTGATATATTAGGAACAAGGTGTGTTTGTTTCCAGTCCATACTATGCAAAGTCAAAGAGTCCACTAAGAGTCTATCTGGGAGCATCGTGAGGAGAGCCCCCCCACCCCCGTCACTGTCACTCATCACATTCACTGTGTCACTGTGTCATTCGATCTGCCCAGAAAATATAATCAGAAGAAAAATACATTTCCAAGCAATACCTATATTAAACTGTGACTGGATGGCTGGGTGTTTTTTTGTTTTGTTTGGGTTTTTTTTTTTTTTTTGTAAAACAGAAAATAGCAACACTTACTTTTTGTTGTTGTGGTGGTTGTTGTTTTGGTTTTTCGAGGTAGGGTCTCATCTAGCCCAGGCTGACCTGGATTCACTATTTAGTCTCAGGATGGCCTTAAACTCACAGTGATCCTCCGACCTCTGCCACCTGAGTGCTGGGAACACTTACTTTTCTTATTCCATTTCTGTTGGGATTTTACATTCAAACTGTCACAGTTAATGGAATGCAACTTTGCTCTCCCCACCCAGCCACTTGACAAGATATTTCACGAGATAATGTGCTAGCTTAGGTATGATCTATAGATAATCATTTCAGGCAATGACAACCATTGATCACTTTCCGCTAAGAGTGCTTTGTCATGTTGGAGTTTCCCCACAGCAATTTATTATTAATAACTTTTAAGAAATTTTGTGGTTCTTTGAACTTGATCTCTGCAGTTAAAACAATTTATCTGTTATTATTTCAGGGTTCCTTTTGAGAAACTCCTTGGGGACTCCATAAATGATTTCAATAACCATGAAGGCAGGCAGGAGGATCATGTCAACCAGACAATCAGTCACCCATAGCGCAGCTGAGGAAGAAAATGTCTCTCTTCAATTCTTTCAAATTATCCAACGTGGTCTCTGTCGACTGTGGTTGAGCCATTAGCAGGCAGTCGTCATTATTGAGGACAGTAACTAAGCATCTGAATGACTGTTGCTATAACCCTGAACACAGAATGTGGCCTCTGGTTAGAATTATGACACTCAGCTGTGTCGCCAGTGTCCAGGCCCTTCCTTCCTTCTCTCATGAACTGACTCCTCCTCCCTGTGGACAACGGAAGTCATCCCTCAAGCAGATGTGGAACTCTGAAACTTGAGCTTACCTAGTGCAGAAGGGAACGGGTCAGAATCAAGGAGGCTCCTTTGATTTGCACACTTTGTGAATGTGTTCAATGAAGATGAGCTCGCGCTCCAGACGAAGCAGTAAGAACCTGCGCGAGCATCTCAGACAAAACAAGCAGGGCTTGAAAATTAATGGCCAATTCCTCAGATCTGCTTTTCTTCAATCCCCTAATCCACACCGACCAGAACAACTTGAAAGTAGAGATGAAGCCACAGCATGGAACACCTGACACTTCTTTTTCATTAGTTAATACAAAAGTAAGACTTTAGGACAGAAAAAACACTTTGATCTATCTGCGCATCAGCCGCTGCGTCAGATCCATCCCCTACGTGGTCTTTTAGGATCTCCTTCATTGCCAAGAATACAGAAGGTTCACTGTCCATCAGTTACTCAGCGAGTCAATTATTTTGATAATTTGCCTTTCATCTCCAGACCCATAGGACAATTAGCTAAACTTTAAATAACCTTTTATTTCATAGATATGTTTGAATAAGCAAAGATCCTTTTAGAATCCTGCTATCTCTACCTCTGTTTTTTTCCTCACGATGTACACTTGGATATTATATGTAAAAATGCAACTCTGAGGCTCTGAAAATAAGAGCAGAGAGTCAGGAACCTCTGAACCCAAGATAAGGCCTTACGTTGCGTTTGTGAGTTTTCTTCTTGCCCGAAGTATTCATCAGCCTTATTGTCCCTGGGACCCAAGCAGAGGAACAAGCAACTTAGAAGGAGGAAGGACTTTCTCTGCAGGGGTCTACCATGTTCATGTTCAGAGGACGCACAGCAGAGCTGAGCTGTTCATGTCACAGCAGCCAGAACAGAGGAAAAGGACGCTGGCCCTTCTTCCTCCTTCCTTCCACCAGGGCCCAGCCCAGGGCATGGTGCTGCCCACACTCAAGCTGAGTCTTTCCCACTCAACTAATCCTCCCTGCAAACACCACACAGCCACAGTATGGCTCATGCCTCCTAGGTGCTAAATTCAGTCAAGTTGACAAGGAAGTTTAATCTTCCCATTTAAGGAATCCCGTTACACCCATTCAAGGGTCACATGGGAGCCTGGACGTCCCCCCACAGCTCAGCTGTAAGAAGATGCCTCACAGTCAGCAGGAGCACTATCAGGACTGCATCGTGGTCGGGAGCTGTGTGTCTCTGGCCAGTCAGTAAGGGCTTTGTAGACATGGAGAGCTCCATTCCCATCCACCAGTAATGAGGAGCCCCACCTCCTGGGCGCAGGGGAGAGCCAATAGGAGCCTCTCTAATGGATAGCAAGATGGTCATCTCCATCTACATCTGGAGCAATAAAGCTGAAGGCTTAAGCAAGATCGAGATGCTCCCAGCATTAAAACCAAACCCGATGTTCTAATAAAAATCATGGGACACACCAGGAAACAGAAAAATCTCAAACTGAAGGAAGGAAAACAGTCTCTGGATGCAACTACCATCGAGATGATGGAGAAGGAAGAAATATCTGACAAAGGTTTAGAGCAGTGCATAAAATTGTGTTAGTGGGCAATTATAAATCCGTTTTAGTCCAGTGAGAATACAGAAATCCCCAACAAGGAAGCTAAAGAATCCAGTCCAAATTGGGATCTGAAAACAGCGTAGTCGTGAGTCACTCAACCACGAGGTGTGTTCTGAGGAATGGTCACTAGGCAGTTTGCTCGTTGCGTGCCATCGAGAGTACTTGACAAACAAACTAGTTATGAAGTCACCAGGGGACGTAGGCTTAGGCTCCCACTGTCCTGCCTGGCCCGTCATTGGCTAAACATCGTTGTCCAACACCAGAGTGTACCTGAAAGGTGCTCAGAGGGCATTTCCTCCTGCAGAACTTGGAGACTTAGACTGTAGTCTGTGAACAGGATGGAAAGTTAAAAACGGAGCCAGGAGCCAGTTCCATCAGTAAAGTGCTTGCCTCAAAACCATGAGACCCTGAGTTGGTCTCCACAACCCATGTCAAATGTAAGGCGAGATCATGGACACTTTGAGTCGCAGAACTGGAGAGGCAGCCAGACACAGGAGAATCCCTGGGACTTGCTGACTAGCCCTTCTGGCCTAATTTACAAGCTCTACGCCAAAGAGAAACCCTGTCTCAAAGAAAGATGGATGGTATTCCCGAGAATAACACTCAAGGCCATCCTCTGGCCTCTGCTTACACACACACACACACACACCCACACACACACACAAAGCACTGTGAGAGAGCAGAAGGTGCCTTTCTGAATTCTCCACTTGCCTCCTCAAGTAGGATAAGGCGATGGTCACATCACGTACCTTCCCTTCTCACCAGTGAACGGAAGCACACACATCACCTCTACCCAAACTGCCCTAATGCCACGCACACATCAAATCCAGTGCTTGTCAGGCCTCAGGCTTTTCCGGGACAAAACTCCATTCCCTTGTCATGCCTGTGTTGGGTCCACTTCTTCTCTGACCCTTTGAGCCATCGGCACACACATCAGCCTGGCCGCTCTCTGCTCACCCAGCCTGGCCCGCTGTGCCTCGGCCTTCTGCAGCCAACTTCTCCTCCAGGCTCGACCTCAAACCCCACTTGTGCCTAGGAATGCAGCCGACCCCATTACCGCATGATTTATTTACCTTGAACGTCCCCAGCATTGAGTGCACATGGGAATTGGTTTTGTCTGGGCTTTCCAGACAAATAAACACAAATGAGAGTGATGAGTAGTGGGTGCTCCAGGAGAGATGCTGGGCTTTGCCATGGAGGAGGGCACAGGGCACACACTGCAGAGCAGGCCCTGGAGCCAGAACGTCTGAGTTTGAGTCCATCTGACCACTTGGCACTTGGAGAAGTGGCTGAGCCTCTTCTGCACACTGGAGGGGAAAGCAACCACAATTTTGTAGGACCCTCGCAAGGACGGTGGAGCCAGGGAGTGGGTAGAGAGGGAGGCTGTGTGCCCACTCAACTACCTACTTTCTAGCTTGGGGACCTTTACTCTTTGTCATGGTTTGATCCAGGTGTCCCCCACAAACAATTGAATGTGTTCTGATAGATCGATCCTCAGCTGATGGCAGTTTGGGTTTTACAACCTCAATGAAGCTGTGTTGTTGGGGTGGGCTTTTGGGGGTTATAAGCCAGCTTCCCCTTGCCAGGGTTTGGCACTCCTTCCTGCCACTGTTTGCAGTGCTGTGGCAGAGGTGATGTCCAGCCCTCTGCTCATGCCACCATTTTCCCTGCCAGGATGGAGTCTCCCCTTGAATCCGTAAGCCTAATAAACCCATTCCTCTACAAGCCACTTTTGTTTGGGTTCTTTCTGTGCAGCAACTAGAAAGTTGACCGCAACACTCTTCATGGTGGTTTGAGTTAGGTGTCCCCCAGAAACTCTTGTGTTTTGAATGCTTGGTTCCCAGCTGATGACAGATTGGGAGGTGGAGCCTTGCTGGAGGAGGTATTTCTTGGGGGTGGGCTTATGGGGATTAGCGCCAGCTGCCCTTTGCTCAGCTCATTCTCCTGCTGCTGTTGTCAAGGAAGTGATGTCCAGCCTCTGCTCCTGCCATACTGTCCCCTGCCATCATGGACCTTCCCCTCGAGACTGTAAGCCAAAATAAAACACTTTCCTCCAGCCACGTGCTTGGGTCAGGTGCTTTGTTCCAGCATTGTGCAGGGAACTCCAACACTACTCCTGGGCCAGTTTATTCTTCTCCACAGTGAAGGCTTTAGACTCAGACCCCTCTAAGATCCATCCTAGAGTGCTGTGTGTCATGACTCTGTTTCCCTTGGTTACTGACACAGTGAGACGGAATCGCTGTAGACATCACTGGTCTTTGCACTCTGATGGTCACAGGGTACATCGCTCGGGGTGTGACCCACGGGTGAGGAGGAAGCTGTCTGGGTAGCAACAGCTACACAGCGCTTGGACACCTTCCCTGGGTTTCTGCTAAGGGCTGAAAATCTAAGGAAGGTAGTTTCCCTTTTGGCTTCGTCCCTCCTAATAATACAAAGGTCCATTATGAGACAACACTGCCTGAAAAGAAGGACATACCTCAGCTCACCGCCTGCCAGCTACGAGAAGATAGGCACTGACTTGTGTCTCGAAGTCTTAGTTATCTGTGAAATGAAGACATTTGCATTTGCCTTACCAAGATTTTTGGTGGAAATTAAATGGGGTAAGTTCTTTAAAACACTCAGTGAATGATCAGTGAGTTATTGCGATTCTTCCTCATTGTGAGACAGTCGGGATCAGTAAGTGACCAAGGAAATGTTATCATTCTTTGGTGGGTTTGGAGTCGGTTTATCGGTGGTCTGTCAGCTTCTGGAACGGTTGCATTCTGGGTCAGAGAAGGGGACTGAGATTCAGAGAAAGCTTAAACTTGGAGTCAGGGAGACTGCAAGTCCTGTGAGGACGATGGAGGAAGGGTACGGCCTCCGTTTCCCAACTGTTGCAGTCAGCTTTCTAGTTGCTGCGCAGAAAGAACCCAAACAAAAGTGGCTTGTGGAGGAAAGGCTTTATTTGGCTTACGGACTCGAGGGGAGACTCCATTCTGGCAGGGAAAACGATGGCATGAGCAGAGGGCTGGACATCACCTCTGCCACAGCACTGCAAACAGTGGCAGGAAGGTGTGCCAAATACTGGCAAGGGGGAGCTGGCTTATATCCCCCATTAGCCCGCCCCCGACAACACAGCTTCATGGAGGTTGTAAAACCCAAACTGCCATCAGCTGAGGATCGATCTAGCAGAACACATTCATTTGTTTGTGGGGGACACCTGGATCAAACCATGACACCAACCATGTGTGCACCCTATGGGAGGCACTTTCTATCTTTGGGGCTCAGCTGTAACGGAGCAAGCTGGCCCCATCCCACGTTCAAGAGCACAGCCCACAGGCTGGGAGCCTCTGGTCCAGCAGAACCAGCAGAAGAGCTGCCCTGCACTTGCTCTTGGCTCAGCCAAGAAAGTTGAAAACAAAGGTCAAAGTTGTTTTGGAAAAGCAAGAAAAGTCCTAAAATCTAAGGCCCTGCCCTGTCATTAATAAGAGCTAATGAAAACACTGCTACTGTAGCTAAAGCTCAGGCATCTCTATAAATCAGAGATATCTTCCCTTGTGTACAAAATTCTCCATTTGTTGATTACATTATGTTTGAAAACTGGTGGAAAGCACCAAGGAAAAGAGCCAAGAATAATTTTTAAAAAATAGCTTTGTATAAAAACATAAGAAGGAATTAAGATGGAACTGAGGGGTTTTTACTGTATTGATTAAGTAGAAGCTTTGTATGAACACGTCCTGTGTCGATACCACTATTTCCCTCCTCCCTGCCCCCGTTCCACTGAGGGGCCTCCTGGGTGGGATTGCTGGTGTGCACCGTGGGGTTGAGGACTATGAGTTGTGCCAGCAGCAGTCAGTCACTGGGTGGGGGAAATGCCCCTGGGTACTCCCTCCCACCATATGATCTTTCCACCCTGAGGATCACTGTGAGCATGAAGCCAGCGCCTGTTTCATAAAATCCCATGAAAGGTTCTTCCATAGTCTCGCCATCTTGGCATCAACTTTGAGAAATGTTTAGTGTTCTGTATCAGACAACTATAACTGTGCTTGCTAAGAACATAATTAATTAAATGTTATGGAAATAGAAACAGAAAATGGCATTTCTTAAATGTACCTTTTGCCTCATGATAAAGTACGTTTACAATGTGGCCTCCAATATAACCCAGATCCAGGTGAGCGGAACTCCTGATCAGTGCTTGATTTTGATGTTAAAAAATGTGGAGCTGAAGAGACAGCTCCGCCTTCAAAGGCGCTTGCTTGCAAAGCCTGACAACTTAGGTTTGATTCCCCAGGATCCACATGAAGCCAGATGCACAGGGAGGCACATGTGTCTGGAGTTCTTTTGCAGCAGCTGGAGGCCCTGGCCCACCCAGTCTCTCTCTCTCTTTCCATCTTTCTCCCAAATAAATAAATGAATATTTTTGAAATGTATTTGCTTTAGAGAACTAACCTGTAACTATCAGTCATCTAATAGCAGCTTAGTCAGTGCCCACAACTTCCAGTCCAACTTAGGAACTGGATCCTCACAGGGCTCACTGAGCCCCACACTTTCACGTAGCTGAATATTTTTTTATTGACCATAATGAGTTACAATATTTACTGGGCAAACAATGAGTTGTTACCCCCAATTCCCCGCTGCCCTCCCCTCCCCCCACCACTGGATAACCTCCTCCACGGGTCGTCTGGATCAGTCCTTGTGACAGGGGACCATGGAGAGCCTAGGATTCAGCCAGGTTCTCCTGGCCATGCCTCTGGATAATCGCCCCCACCACGGCTCTCACAATCTTTCCGTCCCCTCTTCTGCTCAGTTCCCTGAGTCGTGGTGGGTGAGTATTAAGGCTGCTTTAAGGTTGTGAGTTTAGGGGTCTTTGTGTCGAAGATCGTTGGTTTCTGTCTCACTGGCTTATCCTGTGTAGGTTGAATGTCTGTGGCTGTGGGTCCCTCATTCCTCCCGTCATTCTCTGACGGGTTCCATATGGATCCTCCACGGTATGACTGTGGTGGCTCCTCTCTTGCCAGAATCTCAGCTTATCGGCCTACGGTCGGTTGGTAGGGTTAGATGGGCCCCGCAGCTGAATATTTTTTAATGAATAAGTGGGTAGTTAATGGATTCATCCTCCAGGGGAATGTGACAGTGGATAAGAGTCAAATAATCCTAGGAGTTAGTTCAGCGAAAAAGACATGCAGCAGGCTAACTAGCCATCCGAGAGCAGAGAAAAGGAGCCGGACAGTAGTTAGTGGGCCTCCAGGAGGACATTCAACATGCTAGGTAACAATCTCACAGGGCATTGCCATTTCCAGCCACGTGCATTAGGGACATCAAAGTGTGACCGTTTCAGGCAAGTTCCATAGATTCCAAACCTGACACCTCTTCCCCCTGAGTGGGAGGTGTCTAGCTAGAGCTCAAACCTAGGTGCTAAAACTGATTGGTCAGGTATGGACCAACCAGCTGTCTCTCTGCTCACCTGGGGCAGGGAAGACTCACTGAACAGATAATTCTGTTTCTTTTCTCACACACACATGGCCTAGAAGAAGGCTGACTCTCCAGGGCCATGGGAAGGTTCCCCCAGCCCCCAGCACAGCCTAATGGCTGTGGTGAGAGGCTGGAGCCTTTCCTTCTCATGATCTTTTCTTTCGCTGCTTGTTCAGCTGAGCAGCACAGATTTCGATAAACCCTCTCCTATGTGTTCTCTCCACACTGGTGGCTGGAGATCTCTGTAACTTCCCATTCTCTCTTAAAGTCTCCCACTATACCTTATCCTCTGGCGATCTATAATTTTAATTCTTTAACTTTATAGGCAAGAATCGGGGTACTCCTTAAGTTCTGAGGCGCCTTGGGATTTTGCTGGGTACTATCTAAGTTTTAATCCCCAGCTCAGCTGATACAAAAGGACAGTAAATCCATCAGACAGCATCTGAATATCAGTCAGCAAAGGACTGCTCAGTGCAACAAGGGCAAAGCCACGGCCAGGCTCCGGGAGCACCAGGTCCTGGGCTGGAGTTGGGAGCTGCATGGAGACAGCTGTACAAGTTAACGCTGACTGGAAGGATGGTGGCTGGCAGTTGAAATGACTCCGGATTGGTGGAAGCTCGTGTTGCAGTCAGCTTTCTAGTTGCTGCGCAGAAAGAACCCAAACAAAAGTGGCTTGTGGAGGAATGGGTTTATTTGGCTTACGGATTCAAGGGGAGACTCCATTCTGGCAGGGAAAAAGATGGCATGAGCAGAGGGCTGGACATCACCTCCGCCACAGCGCTGCAAACAGCGGCAGGAAGGTGTGCCAAACTCTGGCAAGGGGAAGCTGGCTTATGACCCCCATAAGCCCACCCCCAACAACACAGCTTCATCGAGGTTGTAAAACCCAAACTGCCATCAGCTGAGGATCGATCTATCAGAACACATTCAATTGTTTGTGGGGGACACCTGGATCCAACCATGACAGCTCGGTTGTGTTTACTGGAGTGAGTCCCGATTGGCTGTCAGAAACAAGAGGCTTTTCCTGATTGGCAAGTTGGTGTAAAAGTGTGATCACCCAGCCATTGTTCAAATAACTGGCCTTAAACCAGTTCTGTTGACTAGCTGTTACCAGGACGACAGAACAAACTAGCCTATTCTTATCTTTGTGGGAACTTGTTAAACCCTTCTAAATTACAGTTTCTTTATAAAACAGGAATTTTATAAGGATTTTAAACCGTAATTCTCACAAAGCGCTTGTACTGTGCTTGCCACACGGTGAGTATTTAGTGAAAGTTGTGTTTGTGCATTAAAGATAGGCTCCAAGCATTCTTCCACAGCGCTGTTCTGATGTGCCCAAAAGCTTCTGCCTGAACGTCAGGAAGCATTGCTCTCCCCTCCCGTCCAACCACAGAGTTTAAATAGACATGTTATCTGGAACGAGACTTTCTTCTGATCTCCCTGGACTCTGACTGGAGGAGGAAAGTGAAATAGCTGCAATGAGCCAGGGGAGATGGTAGGAGGGAACGAGGTCACTGCCTCCAGCACTGCCTGCCACCGTGTTACAGAGCTGCACACCCAGCCTCTTCACCCATGACTTCAGTAACTCCCACCCTGTTCATCTTAGCTAAAGTGTAAATTGCTTTGATCCCATGGGCTTGTGGTGCAAGCAGAGGAAGTCAGCCTTCCTGGAGGCCTTGGATGGGTTTTCTTCTATGTAGCATGAAAATACCCCACCCAAAAAGAACGAGGAGATGCAGGGAGCAGACCTGGGCTCCATATGCAGGCTGAACCCAAGCCCAGCTCACAAGCAGATTCATGGCTGAGGATAAGAAACGGGGTTGGAGAGATGGCTCAGTGGTTACGGAGCTTGCCTACAGAGCCTAAGGACCCTGGTTTGATTCCCCAGTGTCCACAGAAAACCAGATGAATAGTGCCACATGCATCTGGAGTTCATTGACAGCCTCTGGACACCCTGGTATGCCAATTCTCTCTCTCTCTCTCTCTCTCTCTCTCTCTCTCTCTCTCTCTCTCTCTCTCCATCTCTCTTCTCTCTGTCTCCCTCTGCTTGTGAATAAAAAAAAATTTATGCGGAAGAGGGGGCGGAAAGATTGTAAGAGCCGTGGTGGGGGAGACTATCCAGAGGTATGGCACCCTACAGCAACAACACACTGGAGACAGGAGGTCCGGGCTGAGTACCAGGCTATCCAGGGTCCCCTGCCACAAGGACTGATCCAGATGGTACACGGAGGAGGATATCCAGCTGATTGGGGATGGGGAGGGGGGGCATTGGGGAATTGGGGATAACAGCTCATGGTTTGCCCACTGAATAATGTAACACAGTATGGACAATAAATATATATTTTTAAAAATTAAAAAAAGAAATAGTGTTTAGTATCAACTGAGATTGTTAAATTGCTTGTTAGGTGGCCAGAATAAATAGTTTACGAGGGAAAGACATGGGCAAAGCCTGGATGTTTCTTCGATGAGAAGAAAAGGAGCAGGAATGAGAGACTGGATTACATGTGTCGTCATCACCGCGTTTGCTGCTTCTGCAGGAGAACATTAATGATCTTCTGACCTCGTCTCCTAATTACAAAACGAACGGGCAACCATAGTTACTAAGTCGTGTGTCCTTCTGAGAGGGACGGACGGAGCAGAAGAGACAGGCCAGTACTGAGGGCCGGACACTTACAAGTCAGAGCCCTAGAGCTCTGAGGAAGACTTGGCTAGGAAAGAGCCCTGGGAGGGGAGGGGAGGCTGAAGACCTTCTGTGTCGCTGTGGACTTCATCTCATTCAGGACGAAGCTCCATTCTCCACACTCATGTGTGGGAGCCGACGGAGAAGTAGACATGGAAGAGAAGAACGGAGAATGTCTGGGATTCTGCTAGAAAATATGGACAATTTTCACTTGGCTGGCAGGCACAGAAAGACTAGGAAAGCCACCACTGACCTGTTAAGAGCAAGTGTAACTCGGGAAAAACTAACCAATCCTAATTCCACACTATACACATACATCTATAAATGGCCGTGTGTGTGTGTGTGTGTGTGTGTGTGTGTGTGTGTGTGTGCGCGTGTGTGTATAACATGGTATTAGATGGTACAATATGGTATGCAACTTAATACCATATTTCGCGCGCGCGCACACACACACACACACACACACACACACACACAGGGCGCCATCCTCCCTCCCCCACTTCCCAAGCCTTGCACCACCACACCCAGCTTTATGTGCTCTTAGGAACTGAACATAGCTTCATGCAAACCAAGCAAGCTGAGCTGCATCCCAAGCCCCCGTTTGCACTCAGGTCCATCTGTCAACTGTTTCATCCCATTTGCTCTGAAGCTCACCGCTGTCTTTCCCCCCACGGTTCCTCCCCTTCTGCTTTCGCATCTTCTGCTTTCTGCCCCTCCCTGCTCCCATTTTGCAGGGAAATCAAGGCTGCGGTGACCCACGATTTGCCAAGGGTCATGGTGAGTGACGGAGCCGGGTAGTCCGTCTTAGCCTCTGCAGCCAAGGGCTGCTGATGTTTCCAGCCAGGATGACCTTGCAGGTTTCAGAACCGCCACGGCTAGCACAAATGATCTTTGAAATATTAATGCGTGGAAAGTGGCGGAGCACATCCCTCCAGCCTTAGACTTGAGGTTATGAATAATTGAACTATTATGAAATCAAATGCCAAACGTGTCGTCTATAAAGCGCTACTTTGATAAAAGTGTGTCGAGGTCTCCCAAAGAGGCTTTGCATTCTGGGTCAGCTCCATGTTCATAACTGAGCATCTAGTTTTTTGGTTTTCATGAAAAAGATTGTAAGCTCATTCCCAAGGGTTTAACATAACAGCCAAGATGAATATTTCTCTTTGATATAAAAAAAAACTAAACTTAAAAGCTTAAATTATGAATCACATCTTAAATCTAACGAATTTAGAACCTTCTTCTTAAAAGATTAGAATAAGTTAAACTGTTTATACTTGAAAATTCCAGCCTTTTAGAAGAAAGGCTAACGACCCCCCTCCGCTCTTTATTTTTTAAGTTAATTCACGTGCATTCGCAGCAGAAGTGGTTTCTTCCCTCATGCACGAAGGTGAGGGCAGCAACTTTGAGAAAAAATCCTACCTTGCCCTCAATTTTGCATTGACTTTTGTAATAGTGTCAGGTTTTCTACCAAATCAAAAAAGAAACAAGTTCAGGAAGTTCAGAACCTTGGCGTTTCCCCTACTCAGATTTCCGTTTCTTTTTCTTAACACTTTATGGACAACTTCCATGAATCTAAACAATATACTATGATCAGAATCTCACCAGTTTCCTTTTCCCTCCCTCCTCCCTCCTCCGCTGAATCCCTTCTTCTTTCCAACTGGTCTCTCTTCTATTTTGATTTTTTCCTTCTTTTTTTTTTCTTTACCATACCACATTATCCTGATTCTTTTTTTTCCTCCTCTTAACAGGGCTTGTGCAGGTAGCGTTGGCCACTGTGAGGTCGTGAATATCAAGGCCACTTTGTGTCTGGAAGACAGTCCTGAAGAACTCCTCCCTTCCTTTGGCTCTCACATTCTTTCTGCCGCTTCTGCTGCAATAGTCCCTGAGCCTTGGAGGGTGTGGTGGAGATGTCTCACCCACTGTCACTTCTCAGCACTAGGCTGAGTTTGGAGTCACCCCGGTGGCCACCGCCATGTGCAAAAAGAAGCTTCTCTAACCAAAGTGAGAATAGCGTTAATCTATGGGCATCAACGTAAGTACGTGGAGGGCAGTTTGGTGGGTGTCATGGTTTGATCCAGGTGTCCCCCACAAACAAATGAATGTGTTCTGCTAGATCGATCCTCAGCTGATGGCAGTTTGGGTTTTACAACCTCGATGAAGCTGTGTTGTTGGGGGCGAGCTTATGGGGTTATAAGCCAGCTCCCCCTTGCCAGAGTTTGGCACACCTTCCTGCCGCTGTTTGCCAGTGCTGTGGCGGAGGTGATGTCCACCCTCTGCTCATGCCATTGTTTTCCCTGCCAGGATGGAGTCTCCCCTCGAGTCCGTAAGCCAAATAAACCCATTCCTCTACAAGCTGCCTTTGCTTGGGTTCTTTCTGTGCAGCAACTAGAAAGCTGACTGCAACAGTGGTTATAATATATCCACTCAGACAGACAACAGGAGTCGTTTCCCACGTGGCTTATGACCTCCCCAGACTTGGGCTTTTGATTCGGTTTTCAGCACCAGGCAGGTACTCATCAAATTTCTGGTTCCAGGCACAGACGTTGAAGCCTGGATTGCTCAGCTGAAGTCTACACTGAACATGCTGGGTAAGCATTCAAAGGGCTCAGCAAGCAGCCCAGCAAAGCAGCTTTGAGGGATGAGTTCAACCACATCCAGCTAGTGACCTGGTCCCCGAGAACGCAGCTTCCTAACCGAGAGCCCCAGGTGGAAGAATGCTCTTGAACAAGCCCTTGAGCCATGGAGGGCCCCAGGCCCAGGTCTCCAGTGGCTCTGGGGTCCTCCATCCTTTCATCCCACCACACTCCCTCCCTCCACATGGCTCTGGACTCAACCTCTCAACAACACAAAACCCAAATGCTCCTGACTGACTCTTTGCCCAGACTCCTTCGCAGGCTTTCTGGGAGTCCTCTGGCCAGAGCTCCTCACTGGCCTGATCGCTTCCAGAGTGCTTGTGTTTGCTTGTTTGTATGATGTAGCATAATAAATACCACATAGCCATGAGGTGCGGTGTGATGCCTTGAATTATGGGTGTATTCTGTTCCTTTTATCCGTGGTGTGTTAAAATGCTTGACAGAAACAGCTTGAGAGGGAAGGACTTATTTTGGCTCTTGGCTCTAGAGGGTTCAGTTCATGGTTTCAGAGTGCCATGACGATCACAAATCTTGTAGGGGGATGAATGTTACAGAGATAAGTGTCTAACTTTTTATTTGTTTGTTTGTTTATTTGTTTCTCTTGAAACAGGATCTTATTACACAGTTCAGGCTGGCCTAGAACTCAGGCTTCTCCTTCCTCAACCTTCCAAGTGTCAAGGTCATGGTCGTGTACCACCACAGCTTACTTTTAATTTTACATAATTTTATGTAGGTGGCTGTTATGTTTATAACATTTAGGAACAAAAAATGTGTATTAGGTCAAAATTAAAATTTTGGGACATGTTAAGTGATTATCCCGTGCATACTGCAGCAGAGTAATGTGATGAAAGGGATTGTGGGAAGCCACAGAGTGTCAGATTTTAGGCCAATACACACAGAAACATCCATCCGGAGGGAATTGTGGGGGAAGCCACATTTGCTGGCATCCTGGGCACTGTGTGTGGTGCCTGCTCCCAGCTCTTCCCCTCTCCGGGTCCCACCCCACCCCCGAGGAATCTGCTTCAGGCCTTCCTGATGCACAGTGAGGAGCAGACCACAAGGTCCCCAGCTCCCAGGTGACTGACGAGCAGAAGGGTGGCCGCCAGAGGAGAGCTCCCACCCAGGCTGGTCAGCAACATCCTTACTTCTTTGAATGACCTCTTATTATGTGCATAAAGGTGGTGTTTTCCCTTCCAACCAACGTAACACAGGCTTTGTTTTTAACTGTTTTATGTACACTTCAAACTCATCATTTATTATTCAATACAACCTTATTACCAACTCACTTTTTGTCCGGAGAGAGGGTCTCGCTCTAGCCCAGGCTGACCTGGAATTCGCTATGTAGTCTCATCAGGGTGGTCTCGAACTCATGGCAATCCTCCTACTTCTGTCTCCTGAGTGCTAAAGACGTGCAACACGCACCCAACACCAACTCGCTTTTGAGAGAGAAAAGTAGTGAAGAGTTGGAAGAATCAACCAATTCACCCAAACTTGCCTGTCTGTCAAAGGAAAGAGTTGAAATTGAAATCAAGTCTGCGTCCAAGCAAAAGAGTTTGTCCTGTTCTGAGTCCAGTGTTAGAGGAAATTAAGAAAAACAGACTCCGTTGATGAGAGTGACATTTCCAACTCTGGAACTGCTGATAATATCTCTGTAAATGGATGCCTTGGTTTGCACTGTGGGTGACAGAAGTCAGCTGAAACAATCACGGACAGGTGAGGTCACGGTCCACAGAGCTGCTGCTGCTTTGTGAAATCCCATTGCTATCAAAAGGAATTAAGCGAGAGTAAGAAGGAAAAACTAGACGTCACTTAGAAGCAGCAGCAGACAATTCCCTGGGGAAGCGAACGATTTCCAATTGCTTGTATTTCCTCCCCACCCACCCCATCCACTGCACCACGCTGCCCGCTCTTTGGAGGGAGAGGTGTCTGCTAGGGGGCTGGAACTGTCCAAGGTCAAGGTGGGCAGCTTGGATTCTTTTGATGCCCCTCTCCCTGGCCTCAGATGGTTCCAGCCCATGCATTCTCTGGCAAGTCTCTCCCTGGGCCCGCTCCGCCTGCTGGCTTCTTCACCCCCAGGTTTCTTTCCTGATCAGGCTATCCCTCAGGTTCATTAAGACCTACCCCAAAGGGATCATTTTAACTTTATTCCTCTGTGTGTGTGCATGCGTGTGTGTGTGTAAGTGTGCATGTGCCACAGTGTGTGTGCGGTGTGTGTGTGTGCAAGCATGTGTGTGCAGGCATTTATGTGTTGTGTGTGTGCAGGTGTGTGTTGTGTTGCGTATGTGTGTGTGCAGGCATGTATGTGTATGTGTGTATTGTGTGTGTTTTGTGTGTTGTGTGTGTGTGTGCGCACACACACACACACGTGAGTTCTCCTTTCCATTCTTGGGAAGCACTTTCCGGTCAGTCTTCTGCTTTCTGCACAACTTGATTCAAAGCCTCTGGTGAGTCCACATAAAACGAGTTATGAAAAACCTCAACCTGCCACCCAAACCCTTCCCCTATCCTGAAACTTTCGAATTCCCTACCCTCCCACCATGCAGACCCACCTGCACCCAGGGTCCCCACACTGCTCTCTTTGGCTTTCTCTGCAGCCTAAAACATCTTCTTCCCTCCTCACCTCCACCATGGACCTCTCCCAGACTCCGGATCTCAAAGGCCAGCCATGCATTCAAGGGACCAGTGTCCTTCCTCTCAGAAGCCTGAACCGGAAGACCACAGGGCCCCTGCCCTGGCTGAAAATGCTCCTCTTGGCTCTGTCATATGTTGAGTTTTCTTTTGCGTTTACCTCATTCACCTTTTTCATGTAGGTTCCTTGGGAGCAAAGTTTTGTCTTTCTCAGCAAGGGGAAATGCAAAAAAAAGAAAGAAAGAAAAAGAAGAGAAGAGAAGAGAAAGAAAAGAAAAGAGAAAAGAAAAGAAAAGAAAAAGAAAAAGAAAGCTGTAAATGTTCACAGAAATAGTTCTGGAAGCAAGACCTAGCAGGGCTTCCCGGGGAGCTTACTTAGCCTGAAATCTTCCTAACAGTAATATTTACTAAAACCATCCTAAGTAACAGCAGGACTCTCTGGATCCGGACCCCGGAGGCTTCGGTCCAGTTGTGGTGCTGTATGCAAACCCCTCTAAGCCTGGACCATCTCGCCAGCAAGGAGAGGAGAGGACTGTGGAGAGGCAGGGAGCTTGAGGAGAGATTCCCCTAGGAAGAGTTTTCCCTTCAACTACACCACAGAACTCCAAAGTACAAGGTCTCTCCAGCCCCAGGCTTACACCGGAGTCTGCGGAGAGCCCTGGTGTTTGGATTTAATTCTATTTCTGCAAGATTGCCAAAGGTCTCTGATATGCGTGGCTCTGTAGACGATATAATGAGGCTCAGTGTTTTTTTGGCAGGATATGATGAGATGATCACAGCCACGGGCCAACTAATTATTCTTTCATAAGAGAAAAGTGTCTATTAAACAGAATATGCTACCCGCAGAGAATCGTGGCAACTTCCTGACCCACACTTGAGACCATAACTCCACTTTGGAAGGTCTGAAGCCTTCTCCTCCTCCGGTGTACTTTTATAATTGCTGACATCAGCTTGATATCTACCCCTTCGGGGACACCAGGAGAGCAGATGGAGAGCCACGGGCTTCTCTTACCATCCAGGAGGGCAGCCCAGCCCAGATCCCCTGCCCCACTCCATCATCCAGTACCTTTGCAACGCTCACTTCCTTCAGAGCACACGTACCAGCCACAGAATCAAATGATGCCCAGTGTTCTGTCTCCAATGCCCATTGGCCAACAATGATCTTCTCTCCCTTAAAATAGACTTTACACAAGAGTTTTGGGAAAGTCCATTGCTTTGAAATAGAGTTAATAAATCTAGACCATGCCTCAGTGGAACGCTTAGGTGAAAGAGTTCTGGTCAGTACCCTTAAAATTGATAAGTATGTCAACCAAAGATCTGATTTATTTTAAATTTATTTCTTGACCTTTCTGCTACCTTGCTGGTGTGGTGGTGTGCTGGGTCCCTTTATGCACCCATCTGACTGAGCTAAGGGTTATTAGCAGCCCAGTTGGGCACTAACGTTGCATAGGACAGCTGAGTGCGTCGGGAAGGGGATCTCTGGAGAAGGTGAGCATCTATTTAGTAGACTGAGTAAAGAAGGTGGACTTTAGGAGTGTGGAGGCTGTCCTCTAACCCTGTGAGGCCATGAACAGAACAACAAAAGAGCCGAAGAGAAAGGGAGTGTTTGCTCTCTGCCGATCTGGGACATCAATCTCTTCTTCCCTGAGCCTTCGGATTTGGGCTGGGGGGACATCCACCTTGCTTTGTTCTTTGGAATTCTAGAGTCAGCCTCCTCTCTCCTCCTCCTCCTTCTTTTCCTCCTCTTCTTTTTCCTCTCTCTCTCTCTCTCTTTCTCTCTCTCTTTCTCTCTGCCTTCCAGTTCTCCTAACAAAACCTTTAAAAGGAAATTGTTTTTGTCTCAGCTCTCTGCTCCTCTCATTTGGACCAGGCTTTCTTTCTCCCCATTGTCTGTGCAAAATAGTTCTTCATTTCTTCCTCACCCACGCTGAGGAAATCCCTTTTCACTCCTTCAAGTGAAATTGGAGATTTTTTTCTTTCTTTCCTTTCTTTGGATGACTTTTGATATTTTCCATATGATATCTAACAATTCCATGGAAAGGGTAAGTTTCTGAGCTGCTGAGCCTGGTAAACTGCATGAGCTCACAGAGAGAGAGAGAGAGAGAGAGAGAGAGAGAGAGAGAGAGACAGACAGACAGACACACACACACACACACACACACACACAGATACACACACAAACCACAATCAGAACGTGTACTTCGGTGTGCTCTGCTTCTTTCCCTCTCTCTTCAGGCAGACATATGCTCTGTAATTTTCTGTCTATCTTTGCTTTATGTTCCAATGTTTTTAATGTCTATGACACATCTTAAATAATGCATTATTTCGTCTTGCTTGATTTGGGACTTAAAATATTCACATACTGTAAATAACCCAGAACCACTTACGTGTTTATTCAGCATGTGTTTTTCAGATCCATGTTGGGTTGAGGGCTACAATTTATGAATCCACAGTTACATCCTCTTGTGTACTGCTTTTTGTGAGAGGAGAGAGAGTGTGTGGGTACACCAGGGCCTCCAGTCACTGCAAACAAACTCCCAGATGCATGCGCCACTCTGGGTATCTGGTCTCACATGGGGACTAGGGAAGCGAACCTGGGCCTGCAGGCATTGCAGGCAAGTGCCTTTAACCACTAAGCCTACAACCAGGTTGGGTAATCACAGTGGCAAGGAGCTACATACGAAGCCCAAGGAAACAAGACCAGCCTCCAGTCAGAGCTGGGGAGAAACTTCAGCCCTCAGTTGCAGGGTCGCAAGGACTGAATCTGAAAGAATGCAGAATGGACCCTTCTCAGGCCAAGCCTCAGGTGGGCACACAGCCTCAAGTCAACACCTCGACCCCAGCCTTGTGACCCCTGAGAGGCACTCCTGGTCCTCAGAAGCTGAGATGACACATGTCCGTTGCTCAAAGCTACTGTTCACGCTATTGGATATCAGTAAGGAGCCAGCATGGTCTCCCTGTGTCTCTTGACTGACTTTTCTCTGCCCTTGGTTCCATGGCCTGGGTTTCTTTGCAGGTCAATTTTGTAGTTGGTAAGTTCCCTCTCTACCTAGCTACATCAAATTATGAGCTTTAATTTCAGTTGTGTGCATGGCTGTAAGCATTTCTCTGACGTTACTCGGTCTCTATCCACGCTAATCAGTCATTGCTTGTACTGTCTTACTTGAGTCATAGGTTTTCATGCTAGAGGCTTCCTTTGAAACAGTTGTGTTAAGTCTTTATCTACTAATGCCTTTCTTTGAAGTCCCTTTCTTGCCCATATGTGAGGCTCGTTTTCCTGGATCTGGTTCCTTTTCCCTTTATGTTTAGTCTCTCAGGCTTTCTTCTGAGAGAATCTGTATTCACTCCTGCCAAGCTGCAGGGACACTAAAAGTTTCATTTTAACTTAATTTTTAGCTTGAAGTCTTCTGGAACCAAGTAGCTAATTCAATTTTGAATTACAAGGCCATGTGTAGGCCGGCTCTCAAGCCCAAAATCTCAGCAGCACTTTTCCAAAGCCACAGTCTGGGGGAGCCGAGTCCTTGCAGGGCTCCGCCTTTGGAGTTCCACCTGCCAACAAGTATGACCTCCACAGAGGCTCTTGTGATGGTTGACTTCTATGGCAACCGGGGTGGAGCATGTGCCGCTGAGATATAGGAAGGATGAGTCTGTGTCCCCCTCAAACCACTCCCCAGCTTCCAGCTTCCCAGAAAGCCACAGAAATTCCAAACCACGAGAAGACTAGAGGAGGAGGCTCGAGCTACAAACCACAGCCCGAGCGAACAATTTGTAAATGCAAGAGACCAGATAGTTCCTCTGATCCAATTCCTCCCTGGCTTTTTGGATAAAGGTCCTGGGATTACAGACACATGCTACTTTTTCATATGGGTGCTGGGATCTGAACTCAGGTCCTCATACTTACATGGGTGCTGGGATCTGAACTCAGGACCTCATACGTAGATGGGTGCTGGGATCTGAACTCAGGACCTCATATGTAGATGGGTCCTGGAATCTGAACTCAGGACCTCATACTTACATGGGTGCTGGGATCTTAACTCAGGACCTCATACGTAGATGGGTGCTTGGATCTGAACTCAGGTCTTCACTTGACCAACTCAGCCATCTTCTCAACCCCTTCTTATAACTTTTTGATAACTATTTGCCTAACTTGGAAAGTAATATTATTTATTTGAAATTATTAGCCATGGAAGGAAAAATCTTCTAATCTCCACATGGATAAACACATCCTGAGGCTCCTTGCGGGCAGATTGGATTCTCAAGCAGTAGCTAACGTGTCATCAATATATTGCCTTTTAGTCTCTCTCAACCATGTCTTTAAATTTTCTGCAGCACCTGAAATCATTCATTTGTACTGACTTCCCTTTTGGAGACGTATGGGTTTTCATTATATAAAAAGGATTTGATTTATGTATTGCTGTTAGTCACAAGTGTTTGCAGAGCTGCGACATTAATTTATTGTCCTAAATCCGATGTGGCATTAAGGACTCAGTTGTTGGGTAAAGATGAAAATTCATTATTAACCTTATACACATTTCCATATGCACGACTCTGACAGCCACAGAGCACTTAGTAAGTAAGTAATTGGACTTGACCCAGCATCAGAATGCAGAATAAATTGAATAGATGTCAGAAAAATCCAATCCTCGAGATAAAGTATATTGATCAAGAACATAAATCTTGGGCAGAAGTTTGCTTCCTGCCAAAGACAGATCAATAGATATGCGTTGGCCTGGCGGCATGAAGGCTCCGAGGCAGGCAGGAAGGCTGGCACAAGCCGGGGACTCTGCTTGGCCTGAGCCACACACACTTGGCAGCCGGGGACTCCCACTGCACCCTGACCAAGCAATCGCTCACTCCTCCCTGGAAATCCCTGGTTAGCTCCTCTTCTGTGTGACCCGGCATATCCTGGAAGTAAGGGAAGCTGGAAAATCCAGCCTGAACTGGCTTTGAGTGCCCGCACAGCAAGGCACACTGTGTCCCCTCTGTGGCTTCTGCGGGCAAAGGTGGTTTCCACACTCTGCTGGTGGAGACTTCAAATTCCCATTTAGTCCATGGACACCACAGTGGGGAGCTCAAATGCGGGTCTCTCCCACCTCAAACTTGTCACTCCAGCCCAGCTGAGACATAAATCTCAAAGTCACAGGAGGCCACACCAGCTGAAGGAGCTGCTGACAGTAGGAAGCTGCGATCTGACTAAATGAGGCCCTGAGGGGCTGTGGAATGAGGACTGAGGCCCTCGGAACCAAGGCCTTCCTGCTGGAGTTGCTGTCACCAGCATCTGCAGCCTGCGCTCTGTCCTCAGGGAGCAGAGCAGCCAGCCAGGGCTCAAGGTCCATCCTGAGCCCTGGATTGTCACCATTCTTGATCGAAGGGAAGCGAATAACAATGCACGTCAGCAGAGGCAACTGAAGACCTTATGAACATCCCCTCAAGAGGCAGCAGGGTCTTTGGAAGGTCTTGCGGGGTGTCTGCATCGTCCATCAGCCGGCAGAGAGGAGATGTGTTCATTCTAGTTCAGAGATTCTCCGTCTTGTCCCTCCTTTTCAAAGTTCTTGTTTGATTCTCTTTCACGATGGAATTTGCAAGATGGGTGAGGAAGGAAGAAGTGAGCACATGGTGTCTGTAGTCAGACACGTGAGGTGCCGCTTTCAAAACAAAGGCATCCAACGTAGAGCACCCCCCTAACCCTGAACCTGTGACTGGAACAAAAAAGACTTTGACGACTCGTCTGTTGGGAAAATATGATTAATGAAGCGAAGTCTATTATCAAGTATGAGGATGAGATTGAATTTTAACTCAAGGGCTGGGAGATGGCTGGGTGGGTAGGAAAGTGCTTGTCTCACAAGCTAAGTTAAGGTGCCCAGAACCCACGTAAAGCGGGTTGGGGGAGGGTGGGCATCGGAGAATTGGGGATAACAACTCATTGTTTGCCCACTGAATAATGTAACTCATTATGGACAATACAAAAAATATTTGATAAAATTTTTTAAAAAGCAGGATGCGGTAGTGTGTGCCTGTAGTCCCACACACCTCTGGAAATGGGAGGCAAACTTGGGGCCAGCTAGCCTGGCATTTGTATTGGGGAACACAAGAGAGACCCTGCCTCGAACAAGGTGGAAGGTGAGGCTGTCCTCTGACCTCCACGTGCTGGCATTTCAGTCAATGAAACAAAGAGCCCTGCGGCAGATGGAGGCGTGGGAGCGCTGCCACCATCTCTGTCCTCTCTTCCCACCCAGCACCCTTCAGTCTGCAGGCTCTTTCCAGTCCTGTGGCTTTCCAGGGTGCTGAGTGCCATTCGAAGGGACCCGAGGAGGGAGAGGGGCAAAATGTGGCTGTTTACCACTGAGAGTAGTCGCTGGAGACAGAACCCTCTGGAAAACCCCTGCACTTAGAGACACTAGTTTACCATAAGATTCCGCTTTGTGAAGTGGTCTCTTTCCACATCTTGGTTCAGGATTTTCTGATCTAAGCGTCACCCAATTCTTTTAAGGAGCAAGTGCTGCATCCCACACTGGGCAAGGCAGACTCAGCCAGCTCAACCCTCATGCAGACTGGCTCTCAGAGGAGAACAGCAAAGTAGGAATGTGCTGGAGGGAGGCTCCTTTGGACACAAGCTCAGCCTCTTCTGAGCTGTGCAGCCTTGAGCAAGGTTCCAGGGCCCAGGTCCTCTCTCTCTCTCTCTCTCTCTCTCTCTCTCTCTCTCTCTCTCTCTCTCTCTCTCTCTCTCTCTCTCTCTCTTTCTCTGCTTGAAAATAAATAAATAAAATATTTTTTTAAAAAGTGGCTCAGTGGGTAAGGCACTTGCCTCCAGTGCCTAAGGCCCCAGGTTCAATTCCCTAGGACCCACATAAGCCAGACCCACAAGGTGGTGGCCCTGGTTTTTTCTCTCTCTCTCTGTATCTGCTTGAAAATGAATAAATAAAATGTTTTTTTTTTTAAAAAGTAGGGTTTCATCTCCAGATGGCTGTAACGACAAAGAAACTGTGAGCTTTCTGGGGCAAAACAAATGATGTTTAGCCAAGACGCAGCTGTCATCTATAGAAAGCTTTTCGAGAGTCTGGAAGAGACTCTAAGAGTATAAGGAAATGGTCAAGCCCAGATTCAAATGGTCAGAAAGTCTTGGCGAGTTGCAGAGAATAAAAGGCTGCGCTCAGCCGACAGAGCCAGCAAAGAAAATGAAATAAGCCATCTCTCCCTCTCTGAGGTTTTTTTCTGTCTTAAAACCAAAACCAGCGAGGCAGGCCTGCATCTCAACCGAGTTACAGTGTAAATCCCTCGGTATCATAAGAACTAAGAGAACATTTCAGCAACTCGGGGCTTTTCCAGGTTGTTCAGAGAAAAACAACCTGTTCCTTCTGCACCCAGAGAGAGGACGTGGAGGGCCAGAAGCGGGTCAGGGCTGAAGCTAGAGGCCAGTCTCGCTTTCAGTGGAACCTCTGCTGTCGCGTAGCTGGGGGTAGAGGGGGAGACAGATAATTTTTCAAGAAAATGCAAAAAACAAAAGATGATTTGAGTTACTTGCCCAGGGATACATGCCCTGGGAATAGTCTGGTCCCAAACAATACAGAGCAGGTCTTTGTCCAGAGCGAGCTCAGCTGTGATCTTTGTGTTTCTTTCGCAAAACTGCCCCTGCTCCCAAGAGTCCACTATCATGGTCACATGCTAAAGAGCGAGAGAGAGAGAGAGAGAGAGAGAGAGAGAGAGAGAGAGAGAGACGCTCCGGGCACAGAGGCAAGAAGACCAGTGAGAACGTGTAAACAATGAAGAGGTTCTCGGTCTCTGAGGGATGCTTAGTGCTCAGGCTACCCATAGTCCCTGTTGAGGTCAGCATGCTAGTTGCTGCTAGAAAGAACCCAAGCAAAAGTGGCTTATGGAGGAATGGGTTTATTTGCCTATGGACTCGAGGGGAGACTCCATCCTGGCAGAGAAAATGATGGCATGAGCAGAGGGTGGACATCACCTCCGCCACAGCACTGCAAACAGCGGCAGGAAGGTGGGCCAAAAACTGGCAAGGGGGAGCTGGTTTATGACCCCCATAAGCCCGCCCCAACAACACAGTTCTGGTGAGGTTCTAATTCCCGAATTGCCATCAGCTGAGGATCGATCTAGCAGAACACATTCATTTATTTGTGGGGGACACCTGGATCAAACCATGACAGTCCCCTGCCACAAAGACTGATCCAGACGGCCCACGGAGGAGGATATCCAGCTGACTGGGGATGGGGAGGGGGCGCAATGAGGAATTGGGGATAACAACTCATTGAAGGCCCACTAAACAATGTAACTTATTAAGGACAATAAAAAAAAAGAAATGCTTAGTGGTCACCTTTAGGACATCATATGCTCTTTGAGACTGTGTAGCCATAGAAAGAGAAGTGAGACATTTTTGAGAGGGAGGGGAACTCAGAATGAAATGTCATTTATTAGGACGGGGAACCTTACAGGAGAAGGAGGGTTGGAGGAGGGTGAGAAATCACAAGTCCATGTTTAAACAGGTTACATGAGATACAAGAGTGATATCCAAACAGACCTTAGAAACAATCCATAGTCCGGGGAGAATACTGGCCTGGTGATGTAAGTTTGGCATAAGATGACCACCAAGGGTGTGGATAGAGGGAGAGAAGACACTGAGTGAGCAGCAGTTCTAAGTCCTCCAACGTTCAAAAGTCTAGAAGAAGAAGGTAAAAACAAGGTAATTGATTATCAGTGATCTAGAAGGGAGTTTGTGTAGAACTTTCCAAAGTAAGGATTTTTTTAAATATTTTATTTATTCATTTTCAATCAGAGATGCAGAGAGAGAGAGAGAGAGAGAGAGAGAGAGAAAGAACACACCAGGGCCACCACCTTGTGGGTCTGGCTTATGTGGGTCCTGGGGAACTGAACCCCGGGGCCTTAGGCACTGGAGGCAAGTGCCTTAAACACTGAGCCATCTCTCCAGCCCAAAGTAAGGATTTTGAGAAAGGAAAAATGGGAAGTTCTAGCAGGTGCTCTTGAACGAGAACTGATTATTCTCATTGACTTGGGAGGTCTCTAGTGAGAATTGTTTGAGCAAAATGACTCCAAGAGAAATCAGTGGAGATGAAGGCATGGCGGAATCTGTAACTTTTCCAAGGGCTTTCGAAGGGGAGGATCCATGGGACCTTGGCTGTAAGGAGAAACCGCGCTGTGGATGGTGTTGTATTGAGGTTACAAGTACTAAGCTTCTACACTAAGGGAAGACTGGTTTGTAGAAATGGCAGTTTAGAATTAAAGAAGCAAGAACTGTACCAAAGGGCCGACCCAGTGAGCGAAAGGAAAGGCTGACCTCAGCTGTTCTGAGAAGAGACACAAAGAGGGAGACGAATGCAAGTCTGTTGCGGTCAGCTTCTCAGTTGCTGCGCAGAAAGAACCCGAGCAAAAGCGGCTTGTGGAGGAATGGGTTTATTTGGCTTAGGGACTCGAGGGGAGACTCCATCCTGGCAGGGAAAACGATGGCATGAGCAGAGGGTGGGCATCACCTCCGCCACAGCACTGCAGACAGCGGCAGGAAGGTGTGCCAAACTCTGGCAAGGGGGAGCTGGCTTAGAACCCCATAAGCCCACCCCTGACAACACAGCTTCATCGAGGTTGTAAAACCCAAACTGCCATCAGCTGAGGATCGATCGATCAGAACATTCAATTGTTTGTGGGGGGCACCTGGATCAAACCATGACAAAGTCCAAAGACAGTATTGGATGGATAAGGAAGTTCTGATTGGATTGTTTCGAAGGCTTCTCAGTGAACTCAGAAGCAAAGTGACCCCTGGGGCATAAAGAGAAAGACAAGGAACTGGGGACAAGCAAATGGAAACAGGAAAGCAATTAAGTAGGAAGAGATTCTCGAATTCCAGATCCAGCTTTTGCCACCCTCGTTAACTTTACACAAGATGCCATGTGTCTTGTAAGAAGATGAAAACACCTGAGGCCGAGTCCCTGGCCACGTGTCCTACTTCCTGAGTGAGCGGCAGTGTGATCCCCTAGGGCCAGGCAATGGCTTTGCTCAAAAGGCACCGCTGTGCTCAGAGGCCTGCCTCTCCATGGACACACTCCACATCTCCCGTGAGTGATACGAGCCTCAGCAGGCCAGAAACCCCGCCACTTTACAAACGGTCTTCTCACCCCCAAACATTCCCCTTCTCAATTCACCCTAGATCGCTTTCAGAAGCACTCTGCCAAGTGATTTTTTTTATTTGTGGCCATTTTTTAAGAACATATTTTGTGGTTTTCATCCATCTGTTTCTTATTAGCCAAAACATTGCATTGCGGTATCTAATGGAGAGTTTAAAAGCCCCATGAACTGAAAGGAAGGTTTGCCAAAATCCAATCAACCCCCCCCAAAAAAATGAAAGGTTTGGGTTGAGTTCAAAATTTTAAGCACCCAAGAAAAAGAATGCACAAAGCTTGGAATTCTGGTTTTTCCCATTCTGATATTAAAAATATGGAAATCCTGGATCCAGTCGAGATTAAAGGAATAAAAATTTGGGGACCAATCCAACTGGGAAGTGACCAAGAGTCTTTTAAACCAGATTCTCAGTAAATGTCTGCCTAACGACCATATTTTTCTTTCAATTTGCTTATTTATTTATAGCAACAGCAGCAGAAAATCTGGTTTTGCTCAATCCCAAACTATTTCTAATCATTTCACAGAGTTATTGTCTTTGAATGTCTCTTGAGAACGGAAGACCTGCTACTCTTCAACCAATGGAAGATATTAATCTTATTCCTTCTCATAAAGTTGATTAAGATGGAAACGTTGGGGTCTTAGTTGCAAACACAGAAGGGCAAATAAAAGCAAAGAGATGTCATTTCACCTACTAAAGGTGAGAAATATCTCTTTATATACAGGCTTTCTCTTTCTTTTATAACTTTCTTAAGTTCTTCAGTGTGGGGATAATGGGATGAAAAACTACAATTAATGATGGCTTTGGAAATACAGAATTAAATACTTCAAAAAATAACATTGTTATATTTAAAATGCAAAATTTATGCTATTATAATAGCAATGACTTCTTGCCAATTACATTTTTAATTTAATAGCGACTAGAACTCACTCTTCTTGGTATATGATCTGAATATTGATAAATACATCATCATATAACCATGTCACCATCAAGAAATAGAACCTGCCCGTCAGCCTTTTCTTAGTTCTGGAAGCCACGGGTCTGTTCTCTGTGCTGATGGCTTGCACTGTTCCAAAATGTCAAATAATCAGGCTTATCCACCATGGATCTGTGAGTCTGGCTCACTTATTTAACATAAAGCATTGGGATTCTCCATGTTACTGCATGAATCCATCAGTTCTACTTCCCTTTCGTTATGGAGATTTTTCACTGAAGAATATATCTCAGTTTGGTTTTTCACTGATTGCTGTTGTTTCAGTCTTAGAAATCACAAATAAAACTACTCTAAACATTTTCATTCTTTTTTACATGAACTTAATTTTTTCTTGAGTCAATCAAAGTATTTGTTTATTTACTTGAATTTTAAGGCAGGCTCTCACTCTGCAACCCAGGCAATCTTCCTGTCTCGGCCCCATAACTTCATGCCACTGCACCCTGCTAATCCCTCCTTTTAATAACAAGTATCCATGTCAGAGTTGTGGTGTTTACGTATCGAGCACAAATTCAAGTCTCCCAGTGAATGGTTTGAGAGACACAAGCTTTGACAATACAGCAAAAGCATAAAGCTCTTAGGACTCAGTTAAAATTTGGAAAGTACTGGGAATATAAAGATGCATTTTAAAATAATATTTATTTTGAAGCCTTCAAAAAATCGCAGGCTAGGGGAATGGGGACAGACACCGAGGACAGTCAAAATGTTTCGAATCAGAAATCCAGAGGTGCTAAGAGCTCAGCAGTAGAGAGACTTAAAACTCACCCACTATGGCTCAGGGAACTTTGTGGAAGAGGGGGCCAAAAGATGGTAAACGCCATGGTTGGGGGGAGTATCAGAGGCATTGTCTCCCACTAACTACTGCTCGAAAAATGCATAGTCTCCATCCCATAGAACATTCCAGCAAGCCCACTGAGGAGGAGAGAGAGGAGGGAAATGGTGACACCAACACATGACTTGTACATACAAAGTTTCTACCTATAAATAAATAAATAAATAAATAAATAAATAAATAAATAATAAAGTTTTGAAATTTTAAGGCTAGTTAGTATAGGAACATCTTAGTGAGTCTAACTTCTAGAATTTTCCAAACTTTCTTTGAATTCTTCTGCTGGCTCCAGGGAAGCATGTAAGAAAATATAAAATTTACAATCTACTAGTGACTCAAAGCATTAATTTTCAATACTCTTTTTGTCTCTAAAAACAATACAATTTTCTCTACCTGTGCAGAGGTTCCAGGTTTCCTAGGGGAAGGCTGCAGTGTGCCTAGAGAGAGAAATGGTAGCGCATCATAGCAATAATAAAGGCAGGTGGAGTCCACAGTCAGAACCTGGGGGAACATAAGTCTTCTGTCTGGAGGGAGAGATGGGCTAGTTCCTTGGCCGGTACAGGCTTTGCCTGTAAAGTAGCCGTTGTCCCCTGGAGGGCCGAGGCCGAGTAGACGGGCTCTCAGCCTTGCTGCTTCCCCACCCTTACGCAGCCGTGAGGAACTGCCATACGCACAGGATCCTCAGAAGCCCATGGAGCTGTCGCGTTCAGGGTTGCCTGAATCTGTCTGAGAATACCCACACGATCGACTACACAACACCACTATTAAATTTAGAGAGCATTAACTGAGAGTGGAGGACTCGTGAGTTGTTCCAAGCAAAGCCATGTGATTCTATCTATGGGCAAATTAACCCACGTCTGATGTAGCTAAGCCTCGGGTCACATGGGACCTTGCAGACAAAAGCTGTGAGTCTTTCTGTCATCCCAAGGGGAATACACTTGAGGCAAACTCTGAAACCTGGCATGTAGTATGAGAAAAAACGAGGACCAGGCATGGTGGCTCTTGCCTCAAATCCCAGCACTTGGGAGTCTGAGGAAAGGGTATTGTGTAACTTGAGGCCAGCCTGGAGCTACAGAATGAGTTCTAGGTCAGCTTTGCCTAGAGTGAGATCCTTCCAAAAAAAAAGAAAGAAGAAATAAAGGAAGGAAGGAAGAAGAAAGAAGGAAGGAAGGAAGGAAGGAAGGAAGGAAGGAAGAAAGAAAGAAAGAAAGAAAGAAAGAAAGAAAGAAAGAAAGAAAGAAAGAAAGAAAGAAAGAAAGAAAGAAAGAAAGAAAGAAAGAAAGAAAGAAAGAAAGAAAGAAAGAAAAAAGAAAAGAAAAGAAAAAAAAAGAAAATGCCCAGTTCGATGAAAAACACTCTTGTACAAAAAAGTACATGAACAAAAACATGGACCTCTCTTTACTTTCTTCCTTCCTTCCCACTTGGGGGCGGGGAGGAGGAGAATGGTGGGGCCGACCCATGACTTGTTCACACAACGTTTCTACTTAATCAGTAGTTTAAAAAGATGCCAGTTGTAACTCTCCAGGCGAAGTGGACATATCCCCCATTCTCAAGTTCCCTGAAGTTACCAAAGTATATCTCTAAATTGTTTTCCTTAAAAATCTGAAGAGATGCTCTGAGAGTTGTGAATGGGAAAAAAAATCTATGAAATTCTAATTACAGGCAAGAGCCATGGAGATATTGACAGGTCATCGTGTGAGAGCCGTGGAGATATTGGCAGTGCATCAGACACCCATTTCACAGACAAGGCGAGCAGAGCCAAGGAGCCGCAATGATCTCGGGTAAAAGTCTAGCAGAGAGTTCAGAGCACAAAGTTGCTACAGAAATACTTGATTTCATCCCATCTCCTGGAAAACAAATACTAAAGAAGTTTCCACAGAGAGATTTATGATGTGCCCCATAATTCACTCCTAATTCAAAGCTCACTTAATTATCCTACTTTATGAAGAGGGAGGGACAGGAGTAAACTCTTCCTTGTGACTCACTGCGTTCTCTGTTTTAATTGGCATGTTATAAATATTAATGGGACTATTGATTAAAATATTTATAAACATAACTTAGTTTCTTGTTTTGATATTTTTAAGGTTTTTTTTTTCACTCTAGCCCAGGCTGGCCTCAACCTCATGACTGTCCTCCTACCTCGGTCTCGTGATTGCTGTGATAAAAGGCATATACACCATAACCAGCCCCTTTAATTTCTTAATGTAGTCTAAAAAGCTGAAAGTAGAAATCAGCATCATCTGCCTCAATGGAGAGGGCTGGAAGGCTGTTTTCCTCATTCCTCGGCTTTCCTGAGTGAGTTAAGATCAAAGACAGGGATGAGGTTTGCACGAGATGATTCAAAATCCCTGTGGTTTAACTTGAATCTGTTCCTTTTACCTCCACTTTATCTCCTTAGCAGTTCTGTCCTGGGCTCTTGAAGAACTGCATGAAGTCCCTCTGTCTTACCCACCACTTGGAGGGAGGCCCATGCGAGCTCAGTCATAGAAGACTGAACCCGCCTGTAGGAAGCTGATGGTTTAACTGGGAAGATGTTCTCATCCAGTGTGTGGAAGCACCCGGCCCTCCCGCGTGTGTTTGGTGACACGAGTTAGACCTGCCATCATCCCACCCTTTCCAAGCGCGGTCATGTGTAAAGACGTCGGCCGATTCCTTTGGTGGGGATGCAGAAAAGTGCATTTCTCAGCACAAATCATTTGCAAAGGTTCAAACTGCGCATGCTGCGAACCAAGCATCTCAGGCTGCTGTCTCAGCTGTTTGCTGGTCAGCTCTCCCTGGCAGCCGAACTCTTCCTAAGCTGTGTCCCAATCTTGACTTTGTCTGAGTGTGCTCTTATTTCCTGTGCAGTGCTATGAGTTCACCTTGACGTCACACTGCTGAGCAGCCTCCGGAACAATAGAAACTCTTTTTTTTAATTTTTAAAAAATATTTTATTTATTTATTTGAGAGAGAGAGAGAGAGAGGCAGACAGAGAGAGAATATGGGCACACCAGGGCCTCCAAGCCACTGCAAATGAACTCCAGACACATGTGCCCTCTTGTGCATCTGGCTGTATATGAGCACTGGGGAATCGAATTCTGGTCCTTCTACTTTGCAGGCAAATGCCTTAATCGCTAAGCCAACTCTGCAGCCCCAATAGGAACTCTTGATGGAGGAGCTGGCATGAGTCCCATTCTCTCAGACAGTGAAAAGCCCTGGTCACCACAGAAACCTCCAGGAACACTTTTGGTGTCCTGCCTGGTTACCAGCTTACCGCCTTTCCTTAGACAACCAACATCCACGAAATGCTGACCCCGTCTGCCTTTAATAATCTGAAGCATGGCCACTTAGCAGCTGGGTGCTAGGAGAGACTAGAGGCCCTGCCTGGCAGCTGAGTGCTTTTTCAACCCTTTACAAGTTCCCAGGCGGGCATTGATGACCTAGAGCTCTGCCCCAAGTGAGTGATAAGGGCCATCAGCCTTCCCCGGCTGGAGCTAAGCCAGATGGGAAAATCATTTCTCCTCGGACCATTTGCCACCTGCAGGAAGCACAAACGACCATCTATTAACATTTAAGAAGGTCAGCGGTCATGACTGTTTCTGACCCTCCTAGAAACACAAGGCCACGTGTAATCGATCATGGTCTCTTCTGAGTCTGAAGACTTCAGCGTTTACCTGAATGTCTTGAGAAAGACATGGAACCACCTGAGGGCCAAGGAATTGAAAATGCAGATGAAGGGAATGAGGCAATGGTTTAACGTGTCTCTAAATATCTAAGGATTTCTTTTCTATTTTATTTTAGGTAATTTGGTTCATTAATGAAGCAAGTTATGTGAGCACTTTGCCCTATACTGAAAATTCTAGACCTCTCTCCAAAGATCTGTTTTATTGGAAATGTGTCCTGTCTCTAACATTATCTGACTGACTTTAGGAGAACTCAGTGCACAACTTATCAATAAAATACATACGTGTTGTGGAGCATGAAACTAGAAGGGGCTCCATAGGAGGGAAAATGGTTTTAAAGGATGGGGAGGAAAAGGGGTAATATACAGTACACGTGACACGACAACATGAGGACCTGTCTGAAGGAGGAGGGGGCCAACAGGGTGAGATGAGGGGACAGGAAAGGAGAGTGGGGGAGGAGGGCAAATACAAGCAAAGTGTGTGTGAAAGTGCCATGATGAATCAAGAGAGAAAAAGAAACAGAGAGAAAGAGAGAGAGAGAGAGAGAGAATGAGTGCCGGGAACTCCTGCCACTGCAAACAAACTTCTGGTGCATGCACCACTTTGTGCATTGGGCTTTACATGGGTGCTGGAGAATCAAACCTGAGTTGTTAGGCTTTTCAGGCAAGTGCCTTACCTGCTAAGCCCTCTCTCCAGCCCATGTTTTTTTATTGTCGATGAGTTACATTATTTAATGGGCGAACAATGAGTTGTTATCCCCTGTTCACCAATGCCCCTGTTCCCCATCCCCAATCAGCTGGATATCCTCCTCCGTGGGCAGTCTGGATCAGTCCTTGGGGCTGGGGACCATGGATAGCCTAGGAGTCAGCCTGGTTCTGCCGGCCCTAGTGTGCTGTTACTGAGGGCAGCCATGACTTTGGGTATTCTCCCCCCACCAAGGCTCTCACAATCTTTCTGCCCCCTCTTCCACTCATTTCCCTGAGTTGTGGTGGGTGAGTATTAAGGCTGTTTTATTGTTGAGATCTTAGGGGGTCTCTGTACTTCTGCTTTAGGTTGTGTCAAAAATCATTGGTGTCTGTCTCACTGGCTTATCCTGTGTTGACTGATTGGCTGTGGCTCTGGGTCACTTGTTCATCCCATCATTCTCTGTGGGGTTCCATATGGATCCTCCACAGTAGGTCTGGGGTGGCTCATCTCTTGTCAGGATGTCAGCTATGGCCTACAGTTCGTTGGTAGGGTTGGATGAGCCACAGCTCTCTCGCTGCATTCTGAAAGACACAAACAGAATCTCCATCGGAGAGTGAGAACAGTATAGGTTAACTGAGATACATATTTCTGAATTAGCTAGATTCTATTTCCAGTAGCCTCTCCTTCAATGCCTCACACAGTGCATCTCTCATTGGGTCCCAAGAGTCCGGCTCCCAGTGCATCTCGCCCTAAGTCCCCAGTTCCAGTTAATTTAAAAGCTGTTGATTGCCTCCCCCAGGATTTGGCTCCTCCATTGCACAAGTGCTCCTTTCTTGGTTCATCCAGCCCATTTTTTAAATACTTTGTTTTTACTTATTTATTTGCAAGCAGAGAGAAACATGGAGAGAATGTGCTAATTTTAAAAACTAGTTTAAAAAGAGAGAAGTTGAGATTTAAAGCTTTAAAAAAGAATATGGGGCAGGAGAGATGGTTAAGGCACTTGCCTTCAAAGCCTAATGACCCAGGTTCAATTCTCCAATACCCAGGTAAAGCCAGATGCACAAAGGGGCACATGCATCTGGAGTTCCTTTGCAATGGCTGGAGGCGTTGGTGCACCCATTCTCTCTCTCTTTCTCTCTCTCCCTCTCTCTCTCTCCTCTCTTCTCTCTAACACTCTCTGCTAACACATAAATGAAATAAAGAAGGAAAAATCATAGGGAATCACTTGTCCATTTACAATCGCATGGCCACCCATAAACACGGAGGAGCTCAAGAACTGTAGTATTTAGTGGGAACCCATCACCAAGAGGACAAAGGAGGAAATACCGAGAGTAAAACGCCCATTCGCGGCTTGCCACAGCTACCACGTGGTTATAGGCTGCAGAGCCCAGGAGGCCAGGAAAAGGAATGATGTGCTCCCCAATTCCAGTGACCCTTGAAGACGGCTGCAGGAGAGTTCTGATCTGCATCCTTCGTCTCTACCACTCCAGATTGTTTAGACGTTCGATGCAGAAGCCTGGCATCAAGGGCGAAGAAATCTGCTGGTGAAATCTAAATAGCATTTCATGTGTGTTGGGCAGTAAATAGAAGACAGCAGAAAGATCTTTACTTGTCCTAAGTCCCTTGTCTTAAAAATATGTCAAGCAAAGAGAAGATGCATGTCAGGTTTTGACAAAGTCCTAAATTACGACTTTCTTCAATGTTTTTACAACCTTTCCCCTCAATATCTAAAATCAAATAATAATCTAATAAGCTTTGGAGTGTTTTTGGAAAATGCAAATACAAAAATACACAGCAGTCTTCACAGACACGTCAAAGGGTTGGAATGGTTTTGCTGAGTCCTGGATTCTTGGGTTTCTGCTCCAGCACAAAACCCTTGGAGCGGTGGTGTGTACCCCAGTTGATACTGGCCTGTTTCAACTATGGCCGCCTGTATAGCTGTTACCCTGTGACAATCTTCATCCCTTTGCTATGTGACATATAAAATCTCATATAGAGTGACATGGGTGAGACACCCAAGTGCTGATGTGTGAAGTCAAATCCCAATCCTTCAGAGCCGGGGAGGTTGAGGCAATGGGTCACTGCAAGGAATCACTAGTCTGAACCTCACATGCACAAAAGGCTGAAGTTTGAATGCTTGGAATTGTCTCCAGATGTTGGACACATGAATATTTTATTTGTATACAGATTTTAGATATGCGAACTTTTTCAAATAAAGTACAATTTTTATAATGTTGACTTTTTTCTCATTTATTAACTCCCTTAGAGGCACCGATGGTATGGAATCTCATGAGCATGGGATGATCTTTGAGGAGTGAAAGGTAAACTGATTTCTCCTCTCTTCCAAAATGTTCTGCTAACCCACTGCCAAAATATAGGTGGAGGTAGTTTTGTATTTGGAGAAAGCGAAGATAGGAAAATGTGTTGCAATGCCATACGGCAAGAAAGAGTTTGATCTGAGATTTTTCAAAAGATGTTTTATGTATATCTTTGAGATAGGTTTAAGACGTCTCGCAGCCTTTTCAACGGAAGGCCAAAAAAGTCAAGGTTAAGACAATAAGAAAATATGAACCTTTAGGAAAATTTATGACTTGTTCAATCCTCACACAAAAAGGGCCCTTGGCTTTTCCAGCAATAATTACCAAATCTGCTGAGATTAAATTACCTGAAAATCCTTGTCTATTGGTGTCCTAACCCTTGGTAACTCGAATCTATGGGAATCCATGGAAAAGCTGAGGGGTATTTTCAAAGATAGATGAACACTTAATGGGCATTTTTACAATACCGGACCATAACCATGTGCTAAGAGTACTCAGAGCAGAAGTGTCCAGATCTGGATTCTCCCACGGGGTTCTACTCTGGTTAAAAGACTCCCAGGCTGGGCTGGAGAGATGGCTCAGCGGTTAAGGCACTTGCCTCCAGTGCCTAAGGCCCCGGGTTCAATTCCCCAGTACCCACATATGCCAGACCCACAAAGTGGTGGCTCTGGTGCACTCTCTCTCTCAATCTCTGTATCTCTGCTTGAAAAATGAATAAATAAAATATTTTTTTAAAAAAGACTCCCAGGCTGCCTCGGCCACTTCACTCATGGCTTGAAGCTCAGTTGTCCTCTGACTCTGACTCACGGTCATTTCAGGAAAGGAAAGCAGTCACAGATGAGAGAAGACATTAGAGGGTGTTAAATGTAGACCCATGGTGGGTAACAACATGGAGGGTGGGAAACAGGACCAGCATGCTTTGCAGGAGATCCTGGCCATGTCCCCTAGGTCGATGACCCGTCACAGGAAGCGTCTTCTGAGAGGTGATCAGGACGTCAACACTGATAGAAAAGGTTAAAATTCTTGAAAGGTCGATATCACTTCCCATTCTCAACAACTATTACTTTAAAGGCTAGTTTGAAAGGTCAGGAAACGGAAATACATGCATCAGAAGAGACACAAAACAGACCTTCTTTCCCATAAATTCTACAAATTAGTGTCTCAAGGTCCCAGTGAGAAAAACCTTTAAACTCTCTCTGCCGCCGACATTGGGGGAAGAACTGTGGGAAGTGTGGAAGCACAGATCCTATTTTTAAAAGGAAATTAAAGGCAGTAGAGAGAAGGCAAATAATCTTAAATTTTCCCACAAATGCTGGACAGTTTTATTAGGAAAGCATATAGTCATAGAAGAGAGCTGGGCCCATTCTCAGAACACTTGAGAAGCAGAAGTGTACTCTCCCCTCGCCTGTTCTGTGCTCTGGTCTCCTCTGCAGACTCTCAACACACAGGCACCAGGAGATCCTGAGGCACAATGAATGTGTTGTGGCCTGCCACCTGGCCACACGCCATGGGTCCCCAACTTTGCCCTCTTGCTACCAAACCCAGCAAGACACGACACAAGCACACAGATGAAGCCCACACAGTGGGTCCCAGCTGAGTGTTGTG